>JAQMCW010000008.1:17917389-17930308 GCA_030068335.1 Chrysichthys cranchii | reverse complement strand
ACACACACACACACACACACACACACACACACACACACACACACACACACACACACACACACACACAGAGTCAGTGGAAGTATAAATTAGTGCACAAACTGTGTCAAAGCTAAACCACACCTTAGTAATGGTTTCTAACTTTATACCAACTATGCAAGATTACAGGGCATCAGGAGTGAAGGGCATTTGCGGAGAGGTTAAAAAAAGCCCTCTGTGCTCTGTCTCTCTCACGCTTGCACTCTTTCCTTCCCTCCGCTGGGTATTAAGGTCTATTCTACAAATCCCACTGGCCCTCAGCAGTCATAGGAGCTTAATTAAGCAGCCATGTGAGTAGCTGTTTGGCCTACAGAATAATGTCAGCAGTACGCCGTGTGTACAGTGGGGACAGCTGTACTCGCTAGCTGCAGGTGATACAGGTGTGTGTGTGTGTGCGTATGTGTGTGTGTTGTGCTGCTTAGCATCTAATTAGCCCGACTTTTCTCTGTCAGTCACTCAGCGAGGGAAAATGTGACCTCAGGAGACAAAAACGGCAAAAGTTATATCTGATCGTTTAGCTGCTTATCATAGAGTATAAATATCTCACTTGTTTTTCCTTTTTTTTTTCATTTAAGGCACTGCTTGTCGGCACGAAAGGATCATTTTACCTAAAGCTTTTTATTTTATTTACGTCCAGTGAGTTAATCTGGACTTCTTGCCAATAAAAATAAAAGTGAATAATAGGAGTAGACCTAAACGCTTAAAGTTCAAAATTGAATGGTCACTTCCTGTTGACCGACACCCTACCCAATCTTAGCGCTCCCTCGCGATCACCTGACTTTTCCGCCTGATTTTATTATATATATATATATTAGATCTTTATAAACCATTCCCGGCGGCACGGTGGCTGAGTGGTTAGCACTGTCGCCTCACGGCAAGAAGGTCCTGGGTTCAAGCCCTGGGTTTGGCACAGGTGCCTTTCTTTATGGAGTTTGCATGTTCTTCTCATGTGGGTTTCCTCTGGGTACTCTGGTTTCCTCCCACAGTCCAAAGACATGCACAGAGGGGATTAGGCGACTCTAAATTAGCCGTAGGTGTGAATGTGAGTGTGAATGGTTGTGTGTCGCCCTGCGCTGGATTGGCGACCCGCCCAGGGTGTGTCCTGCCTTTCGCCCGATGTCAGCTGGGATTGGCGCCATCTTCCCCCCGCGACCCTGAACCCTTAAGCGGCAGAAGACGAAGACGAATAAACCATTCCCACTCTCTTATAAACACGTCCTATGCTCTTAAACAATTTCTACACTTTTAAACACTCGTCATTTTAACAACATATGAAATTCGACATGCGTACTTACTGCCGGTGAGGTCACTTCCTGTTTACAGCCTGTTCACTAGCTGAAGCGGAAGTGGCGTACACCGTCATGTTTGAATTAATATTTTATATTTTATATTCCAGAGTCCCGCGAAAGCCAAAAATTTCCGCGAATCAAAATTCGAAAATCCGTGATGCACCGAACCCGCATTAGGTGAACCGCGATATGGCAGAGGTTCACTGTACTGTATACCCAAAATTCATAGACAAAAAAAATAAACAAAATCAATAAATAAGTAGAACCATATCATTTTCAAAATGTTTTTGGTTTTAGATTTTTTCATAAATTCCTTAAATTAGTGTAGAAAAAATCTCCAAAAAAACCAGCCCTTAGGTTTATTTATGGCTTATGACTTATTTATTCACTGTGGTCAGTCTAGTCCTTTTGCTGACGACTGTTCTGACCCTTGTGGAGTATTAAACCCATTCACTGATTCATTATTTATTTATTTGTTGTGCTCTATGATGCAAAGACAGCACATTATTTATGCCATATTTGTCAGGTTTTAACACTGATCCCAAATCTGTGTTTGACACAAGGTCATCTTGTAGACCTGTTTCTGGACTCGGGTATTTTAGGGCTGAAAATAAGATCACGGGGGCGTCACCAAAATGGCCGCCAAGTGCACTGACTTGACAAGGAGGACTCTGATATTCCTACCTTTTGTCGCATGGATACAAAATGACCAAAAAAGAAGAGTGTATTTAAAACCAGTAACCACATTTACTAAGTTTCTGATTGGCTAATGAGATTTTATTGAAGCCCCGCCCCCTGGAGGCAGCAGGACTCCTGACACCTGGATCAGGACATGTAAAACGGAGAGAGAGAACGCGGTTTGGACAGTCACTATCAGCGGTGTTTCTCGCTCGCTCCGATTCCCACCGTTACTCAAGCGAGCCTTGAGAGGTTTGTAACGTCGCGCAGGAGAACCTTATCTATCGCTAATGCTGCGCTTATGCATTAAACTGTTGATGTGATGTGACATTCATGCAGCTTGTCTGACACACGGAAATGAAGACAAATGATTTCTTTCTTTTAATTCAAATAAAATTCAGTCATGGGGGAAAATAAGAGAGCAACAACAGAGCTGTAATACAGAAGGCATTTTACACCAGCAGAGAATGAGTTTCTTTTTCTTTTGGCTTGACGGTGACACACAGAAGGTCGGGAGTTCCTTAGACGGGAGAGAAGCTAAGGCACGCGGGCCACCTCCTGCCGGAGAGAGCCGGGGATTCAGAATAAATTGTGCAACAGTTGCCCAACAAAACATTCCAGCACTGACAACAACAATTTGCCGTGAAACTCACAAAAGGCAAAATGATCATTAAGAGCTTTATAAATCACACAGTCAGACTTTTAGTTTTTTTGTTGTTGTTGTTTTGTCTCACTAGCCTTCCACGCAGTCACGTTTCATTTTTTTCCCCTCCAGAGCCGTTTCATTGCAACTGAGACTCTGAAAACTTTTTTTTTAATATATATATATATATATATATATATATATACTTTAAAAACATCTGTCCGTTACAAAAAAAGTACATTATCATTCCTATCAAAATAGCTATAGTACATAAGACTATGTAGAAGTGAGTTTTAAATAAGGTTTGATGCGATTGGTAATCATCGTTAAAAAGAGGTAAATGATGGTAGGTTGACTTCTTCAAAAGGTTTTCTTCAAAACAGTTGTGCAGTTTTACAATCTTAAATACACACACATACTGTATAACCACACACATTATACTCTTTATTAAAAAAAAAAAAAAAGAAAAAACATCCAAAGGATGAATTCTCGCTTGCTGTCAAGTCATGAGGTCTTAAATTAGAAATGTGACGATGTCTACAATACTGTCGGAACACCACTAGCATTAAAGAACTGGGATGTCTGCAGAAAAGCTTTGATACCGTTAAAACCTCACAAAATGACACGAGTGCTTCACTGGAAATTCAACAAAACATACCCCATCACAACAACACTGAAATCCTGATGTTTCACTTTGTATTGAACACGACCTCAGAGGACTGGACAACAGATCTGGGTTGCATACAGAGGAGAACAGCCGGACCTGCTCTTCGGGAGACGCCCAAGCCTCCGCTTGCACATATACACGGAGTCTGGTACGCTTAATGTGGAACCATAAAAGCGGTATAAAAATGGAGGAAAATCTCGGTCCAGTGAAAACCGTGGAGTCCAGCAAAGCTTGCAATCTTCTCTGCTAAAAATACGCCCCAGGCAGTCAGAAAACAGGGGCGGCCCTGTGATTATTATGGAGCTGAACTCCCCGTCCTCGGAAAACGTGACGTCCGCGCAGCTGATGTGCCACACCGGAGGGCTCGGAGGCCTCATCACGGCTACCGACTGCAGTAACCATGGGAACCAGTGACACCATCGTAGAAAAGGCTTCTACCGGGGCCATATTGGGCCACTTTTAAAAACAAGATGAGCATATCCGATTAATTTTTGAGATTGTCCAAAGAGAGCATCAGTCTGCTTAGTTCTGCTGTGGGGTCTAGTCAGAGATGGTGCAACCTTAATGCTAACGCTAATCCCGTGTCGCGTATATTTTAATCTAGTCAAGTCGGTGGGCGGTGGCCTTTGTAAATAAAGGCAGCTTGTTTTTACAAAAAAGGTATTGATTGAGCTGCAAAAAACAGCATATAGAGATTAGTCATTGACTAAAAAAATAGCTATTTCATTTATATAAACACATGAATAAATAGCCAACTCAGTACCCTTACCCTACACAGTAAATCCTCTGCTTCGGGGAAAATAAAGTAAAAAGAATAAAATAATTTTTTATTATAGTTTTTTTTTCTCCGTTTGTGTGCCAGCACAGCTGACACTTTCCATTTCAAGTCAGGCAGCCTGCAGGCAACGGCAAGCTGTAGAGTCAATAGTTCGAAAAAGCCAGGAGAGAGAGAGAGAGACAGATAGAGAGAGACAGACAGACAGCTTGGCAGTTCTAAGAACCTTCCCACACACATTCTGCTTTAGGCTCCTGCACTCGTGGAAATGTGGAAATGTGGAGTGTGGCCCAGCGCAACTCTACTTGGCAATTATCTCAACGTTCACTCCTATAGACCAGCCCACCGAGGACCGCTGTGGTTGGGGGCAAAGTGCCTCACCGACTGGGAGCAGCTGGAGACTCCCATCTCGTAGCCTTTAATGCCACAGTTTAACATTCTGTGGATACATCTGCACCGAGACCGTGGGGGTTATATGTGTGCGTGTGTGTGTGTGTGTGTGTGTGTGTGTGTGGGTGTGTGTAAATACCTGTGTTGCCATAGATAAAAAGCCTTACTTTACCTAAATGCATCCCTTTTGGTCACAGTACCTATGTCGAGGTCCGTTCTGTGCTTGCTAATGTCCCCAGCAACGTCCATGCAAAAGGCATCTTAATTTTCAAATTTTTTTTTTTTGATCAAGTTTAACAAAAGAATTTCAATCACAGTTGTTTCAATTCTCAAACCTAAATAAATAGAAAAAAAGCTCAATTGCACTCATATGACCTGTGAGTCTGAAACAGCACTTCGTAAAGATCTGCTTTAAAAAGAATTCCTCAGTGTACGCCGTCTCACCCCTCACCCGACAAGGGCCGTACAGCTCAGATTCATCTGAGCAATGTTAAAAGAAATAAATAACAAAAAAATATTAACAGTAAAAGGATGGCGATGCAGCAGGAGATGCAGGGCAGGGGTAGCGTTCCTGCTACCTTATGGTGCCCTTAGCTTTGGGAGGCCCGAGCTGTGATTTGGGATCGGGGCTGAGCGAGCTCCATGCCGTGTCTCTGCAAGACTGCAGGACGGGACAGCCAGAGGGCGTCGTCGAGCAAATGTCTGCCGCTGCCCACACCTCGCCAACCAGGCTGTCCACCCAGCGCTCCAACCGCATACCTGTCAGCCCAGCATTATGCTCCGCCTCCTCCACCTGGCCCAACCGCACCGGGATGTTCAGAATAGGGTTCAGCCCGTGGAAGCTCTGCTCCATGTAGCTGTTCTTGGCCGGGCCGTTGTGCATTTTCAAGGTGTCGTCTAGGCATGAACAAAAAGAAACCAAATGATTATTTAACAACAATCCTAATTGTGGGATAAATTTTTTTTTAACATTGTGTTCAGTTTCTCAAATGTCTTCATTGGGTGGCTATTCTGGCTAAGAATTCCTGGGTCTTCGGTTACCAGTGCCACAAGAAGTTGCTGGGACCATAAGCAAACAGACTGCACTGTTACTGGACAGTCATGTTTTCTGGAGGAAAATGGTACATTAGATAAAAGAGCCATTATTTTACTGCCAAAAGACCAGATGAAACCTATTTAATGCCAAAACCCTTTATAGTTATAACACTGAGAAGAGTTGTCAACCAAATAAAATGTGTTAAGGGGGTCTTATGTGCTCACAAAAACATGTATGTATAAGATGTATCTATGAAAAGCATTAGCTAGGTCTACAGGCTGGTAGGCAACATGGCAAGGATTGCCCTAATCAGCCAGCTAACATAAACATTTGTGCTTTGAATAAAAGCTAAAGTAGAGATGATTATTTATTAAAGTGTAATAAATCTTTTGTGATGTAGCTGGCTGATGTAGATTTGGACAACTCCCTGGGTCTTCTCACTCTTTCTATCCATCTACGTTCTTCAGATTAATTTTTACTTGCTACTGCGTCATTTGTGCTCCTAAGCTTCATGATGTCTCTAAGCTTTAAGCTGCCCTTTCAAATTACCACCTTCCTGGCTTAAGCATCTATCTGTCTTCTCTGACTGCCTCCTCCCTGCCTCACAGTCTTTCAGATGTCTCCCTAAACCACTCAGTTCCAGTCTGAAAGCCTAGCTTACCCACATCTGATAGGCTTTATACTGTTTTTAGGTGTGGACAATATTGCACAATGTTGCATGAAGAGGCATTAAAAGTACAGTTCAACCAAAAAATATCTCTGAATGAAAATCATCACGCTTGCATGGCCTGTTGGCTTTGAAGAAGCTTTGAAGAATCTGCTTAGTCATCTGTAAGTGGCCTTATATATCCTTACGTAGGCCTACCCTGTAGGATGTACAACTATCTGATCGTCACACAACGGACGGAAAATCATAAGCAAGGGCCAAGTTTTATTCGGCTTTTATTCTTTTGTAACCTGATTTCCCTCCAAGCCCTCACCTAACACCTATAACTTTTCATTAAAGGATGTCCAGCTTTCACTAACGTACGGACTGGCTAGAACTGGCACATAAAGGCAATCCATAAACTTTTATTAGCTCTGGGTGCAGAGGCATGATCAGCAGGAGGACTTAGTCTCTCTGCGTTCCGCATTAATCATACGCCACAATGGTGATTCATCCTGCGTAACCAGTCATGCTTCTACTGTCTCAAACTGCTACTCACAAATCAAAGCTTAACTCTCATTAGGGGTTCTGTGAACAAATTCATCATTTAAGAATAACGAAAGTCAAAAGATTAAATGAAGCTTATATTCCAACGTGAGTTTATACCAGCGCGAGTTTTTTTTCCCCCCCACATGTAAGGTGACCTGAGTTTTGTGTACTACTCATATGCAAGTCTATATTTAGCTGATGGAGCAGAACAATCCCAATGCACAAACCTCTGAAAGCCAAAGTGAGGGTGACCTCACAGCATGAGTTTCTACTATCCAGGCTGTTGATGCATGAAAAGGAAACGGGGAGGATCTCTGAACGAATGTCACTGCATTGAGATTACCAACGTCTGAATGAAATATCTGAAGAAATGTTGCTCTGTTTGGAGCATTAAACAAAAAGGAATAAAAGAAGAAGACATCTTTTATAGCTCCCACTGATCGCACTGACTGTGGTATACTACACAAACAAAAGAAGCGGTGGAATTTATAATTAGTGGATTTAGCTATTTAAGGCACACCCCAAACCACCTCTGGATGCAAACTCAGGACAATTGGTTCTCCAGGAGCTAAACAGTGTGGGTTTTCGTAGCCAAGAAGCTGCACAGAAGTCTTTAGATCACCAGGTACTATGCCAAGTGCCACAGGCGTTGCATTCTAGAGTAGTGTATGTTTTCCTAACTGCCTGGCAGTCTTACAGCTGACTCTGCATTCGGAATACCTGGAGAATGCTACCTGACTTAATGAGCAAGAAGGCGAAATAACAAACACAGATGGTTTCCATGGTTTGGGGCCCCTAAGTCCACTGAAGACAAAACTACAGGCTTGTTCAACAATTCTGCGCTCTACTTTGTGACAACAATCGGAGGAAAAAACAGTTCTTTGAGAGCAGAGAGGAAGAACTTGCACAGATCCCTGACTGCTTCTCCATTAAGCACTTTTGGGATAAACTAAAAAGTAGTCTGCAAGTCAGAGCTAAGTGCCTAAGTAACTTCAATGCCTGAGCTCAGGAAATGCTCTTGTGGGTTGTCTGTTAAATCTAAAGCTCCTCAAAGGAGGATCCACCTTCCAGGGCACACCCTTGATCAACAGATGGCCTCAAGTGTGCCTCACCAATATCATCTTGGAGCCTCACCTTGGCGGATGGGCAGGTGTTTATGGTGTGTAAGCGGTGTGATGAGGAAGCGGGTCTCGGCCACGGGGTTCCAGTGGTGCAGCACTCGGACAGTCCACATGCCAGGCCGCAGTGGCGTGTTCAGCGGTGGCCTATAGTGTGTGAACTCGGCAGTGGAGTCAATCAAGACGTCATATGTGGCAGCAATCACGTTAGTGGGGTCAATCCACACCACCGTCACTGTCACGTTGGACCCTTTGGCCCACTTCTGCATTCCCACCGGCTCGTCCAGAGGCCCCATCAGATTACCAAAATTGCGGAAGATTCTCTCCTTAGCATCCCAGTCTGTGCCAATCTGATGGAAAAAAGACAAGATATGAATGTTCCTTCAAATAAAACTAAGATGGATTTATGTGAGAGCATTATTTTTTTTGCATGTGATCCATTCAGCTAAGCATAGCTTTAAAAATCATTTCAAACAGAATAGTTTAAATTGCCCCTATGTTATATTAGTGAATACCAAATTAACACCAATAATAAATGCTATTATGCATAGGTCTGTGTTAAGGTTTCCCTTTTTTGTAGATAGATCATCGGTACTCTCTTAGGAAGTGATACATCTACGTTGTCTTAGATGTTGAACTGCACTGAACCGTGTATGTGGAGGATCCAGGACCAGGATTAAGAATATTACTAAAACTGAGAGCAAAGCTAGCACAGGTCAACCCGGGATTTAAATCTTTTAAGGGATTCAATCAAACAATGCTGACTCGGTTAAATGAGCAAAGCCTAAAAAGAGACATGTATGAGACGTTATATACATTTCTACGTGTTGGTTTTTTGTTTTTTTTAAAGTGTATCACAGCTTGAATTATGCTTTTGTACTAAAATGTTTAATATACCCATGTACCAATATGGACAAATGGAACACACCCTCCAAACATACTCTTCCACTGCAACCATTGTGACTAACTCGTTCTGTTCTGTCGCACCTGAAAATCCAGAGGAACACAAGAGAGCAGACACGGGCACAAATTTGTCTGCTGGTACCTGCCTAGCTGAACAAAACAGCATCAAACGACTGTCAAACCTGTCCACGGTGTTGTCTTCCTATGCCCACAATGGCCTCCCACTGAGTGTATTTATGGCACTGGAGAAGGTGGGTAAGAAGCTGGGAGTTATCTAGTGCCAGTATCCTAAGGCTGTTCTGTAGTTCTAACATTTTCTACACAATGCTTCCTCTTCTGAGCATCTGGGATTTGTCAGTAAAACAGTTAGAAGGCTCACTTATTTGATATCAGAATTCTCCAACACAGCGCTTCCTCCCCTTTCCCCAAACCAAGCCAGTGCCTCCAGAAAACAAGACAGACCAATTTGAATGCTTCTCCTGAGAAGTACCTGGGCACCAAATGATGTCTAAGTGGATTACAGGCCCAATCACTGGCCTCGGACACTTTCACCAAAATAATCTCGGCACCTCGGTGCTCATGGAAAGTGACACCGTGGTGTTCTGCCGAGACTAGCCGAGAGGAGCTTTTAGGAGACGGCAGGTGGCTACATAGGTACTTGTCCGGTTGAAAATGCCTCACTCTGTTGAAAACGCGTCTCTGCATGTGACCCACCCACCCCCTCGTCTTACAACAGATAAACCTGGCGCAGCAAAGCATGCAGTCATTATTTTACTCCCCCCCTGCCCCCGCCCCCCACACACACACTCCTGGCAGACAAATCACTGATTATGCCAAAGGGCAAGATGATAGGTACGGCGCAGGCTGACAGCTAAATCAATGAAGGACGTCTGAATTATTGCTTGCTTAACGGAGTATGTCAGGCGGAATGCACAGCAGAGTAAGATTACCAATAATATTCAGAGGTCAATTTCCTTTCAATGCACACAGTGTGTGAGCCTTCGCACATATATACTGCCAGAACATTTTTACTGCGATGGCCAAGAACAAACCAAGCATTGTTCTGAAATCTCTCTTTTTTATTTGTTTTAATCAACCGAACCACTTTGTTTACTACAGCCAGTTTTTCATTGTCCAACAACACAGCACAAATGACCTAACACCAGCTCACTAACGTGTTTTTGCTGAGGGTGCTATCTCTATTGTGAGGAGGAAAAAAAGCATACGCACAACAGCAGCCAATTCATTGCCTAGAGCATGAATCACTGAGAAGACAATCTGCCTGATTCTAATCTAAATTTTAGTCTTTCCTATTTACTCGGCAGAATATCCGTATGTTGTTCCGACAGAGGCAGTAAAATAAACCTCCGCTTGTCGATCTGCACGAATGTGCTCGTACTTCTACCAACCTTTTCAACACGAGCCTGTCTGTGTATGTGAACAGAGACTTCTCTCGACTCACACTGGAGCCTCCCGAGCTTCAGACAAATTCCAAGCTTTCTTACCTCAGCAAACTGCAGTCTGTTGAAGTTGCTTGGTGGATTGGTGAACTTGAAAAACTTCTTAGGCATCACCCAGCTCTCCAGAGTTTCCAGCTTGCTGGTAGCCAGATTTGTGGCATGATGCTTCACCAGGTAACCCTGGAACTCATCAAACAGGAAGTAGATATGGACAGCCACAGGATGTCCCATAGCATAGTACCTGGGGAGAAAATATCTTCATGTGAAATGGTGCAATCAGCTTAGTTCCCATATTCCTGCTTAAGTAATGCTAAGGGATATCCGTGATTCATGCAATGCATATAGATATCAGAATAATTTCAGGAGGAGGTGATGTTGATCCGGATGATCACAACACACCGTAAAAAAAAAAAAAAACAATTTGTGATTGGTTACAATATCTGGATTCCATAGGAGCGAACAAAACGCATGTACTCTGCAGCCGAAGACAATGGCTAATACAACAAGCAACAATACTGCGACCAATGAATGACAGAGTATTCAAAACAAAAGCAGGTATTTTTCACAATACAGTGGGGGACCAACAGATGGGTGGAGAAGCAACAGAAAACCTCTCCTGGCAAGAACTCCACCCTACACTCATCAGTATTCCAGCCGATGCTGGAGGACCTCCTGCTCCCCTGGCCAAGCCGAACAGCAAACATTTACAGCGGCCGTAAACATTAACAGAGGCTCTATTCACACACCGAAGCACCAATCCTCTTACGGCTGATGTCACAGCGGTATGCCAAAAACAGAGCACTCCTTCTGCCCCTCACACACCCCAAACTGGCAACAAGCAGCTCGTTGTGCCCTATAACCCCTCCTGATTCTCCTTCACCCCCTTCCCTGTGTTGGGAGGTGGGAACTACTCCTACATACTGACACAGGCCTGTTTTGAGTCTGCATGAACCAGGGCTTCTTTCACAAACGGAACACACACTGCTTTTTTTTAAACATCACCTCAGTGATTATTTGGTTACCACGCCACATAGGCTTTCACTTCACTTCGGTTACATACGGCTTTCATTAGCAGATCATGGTCTGTTGCAACGCGGCTTGGTTTTCACAAGGACGGAGTCATTTGGATCCAACGTTAAGATTTCCAATTTCCTCATTCGCCTCTTTTTGACATGCCCCAACAGGGTAAAATTAATTCAGTTCCTGTGTTCTTGACTGATAGGCTGAGGGGGAAAAAATGATGACCGACAATAAAATTTGAACAGATCCTAGACAGTACTGACCTACAACGGTTGTCGCTGGCGTCTCCTTGCAGGGAGCTGGCTGCTCGGGCCAGGCCGAGGCGGGCGAAGGCATGGTAGTGGGTGAGAAGGGAATCACCCAGGCTGTGGACACCATCAGGTTCATCATAAATGTTCTCCCAGTAGGCTTTGAGTCCTGGCGTGCCTTGAGGGTAACTTCCAAACAGGAAGGCATCCAGCTGATTCACGATCTCCTGATTCACGCTGGCCTCAAACTTGCGCGCAAAGAACGTGGGCCGAGCCGTTTGCTAAAAGAGACAAAAAAAAAAGAGAGAGAGAGAGAGGAGGTAGAGGAGGATGATGAGAGACAGCGCGCTGATTTTTGGAAAGAACAGAGAGGATAGGAATAGAGGGAAGCAGACAGGAAAGATCAGATGGCAAGCTGAAATTGGAAGGAGCATGCAATCCACTAGGATACACAGGAAAGAAGATAGAGCTCCATTCTCAGGAGATGTGATTGATGGTAAAAATAAAAATCAAAGTGAGGAGCTGTCTTTGCATGTCAGTCAGCAAACATCAGCTTCAACTATTCAGAAAAATCAGCCTGCTAACGTGGAGGGGAACGGAAAAAAAAACCCTTCCCTGGAAAGAACGGAATAAATTAAATTTAAATTTGGTTTGCAACTCCTAGTAGAAAAGTCCTGCATCAAACTAGCCAGACAACTTTAGGCTTATACAGACAGCACCGGTTGAACTGCACGGCTCTAGTCATTGTTAATTATTCACTATTTATTCTTCTTCCACAGAAGCCTTTGTAGACAAGGAAAATGCCAACAATGAAAAACAATTGAGATTTTTTAAAAGCAGCTGCGATTACAGTTTCACCTCCCCTAAATATCTGGTGTGGAAGAGATGAGAGTGAGAAAGAGGGAGTCTTAGAGGTGATTTAGAGCGTCCATGTCCAGGAAGCTCTTTCAGAGGTTCATGGCTCTTTGGATTCTCGAAGGCTGAGAACGGCCTGTGAACAAACTGAACTGCCACGACGCATTTCAAGCTTCCGTCAGCTGCCCTTTGTCCTCTTCCTTTCAGATGCCGCTGTGAGAGACGACGCATTGTCGGAGGGCAATTACTCAATAGCCACGGCTGCGCTTATGCTCTTAATGGACTGCGAAAGCTCTCGCACCCTTCCCCCATTTCTCCCAGCATAGACTTGAAATGGTTAACCACAGCAGTTGATCACAGAGGGCAATTCACATGCTGCTTTTCAGTACTGATAGTCAATTGAAGGCTGCTGGGGTGGATTTCAAACCACAGTTAGAAGTGCTTAAACCGTGGTAGTTATTTTGAAGTGCCTGGGCCCCTCCTCTTTTCCTCTCATGAACAACTCATCCTCAGCTGCTGGGCCAACCGAAACACTGACACACACACACACACACACACACACACACACACACACACACACACACACACACACACACACACACACAC
>JAQMCW010000008.1:17903931-17917289 GCA_030068335.1 Chrysichthys cranchii | reverse complement strand
ACACACACACACACACACACACACACACACACACACACACACACACACACACACACACACACACACACAGGAAAGGAAGCACTAATTACCAGTGCAGCAAGCAGATCCCAAATATCTCAGCATGTAATTTCCCTTTGGTCTTAATGCGCTCTGGACGTTTTTAATCATCACATACCATAGCGTCTTGCAAATTTCAGTTAAGATCTGTTGTCTTTGAAATTTTCTGTCCTGGGTCCGTGTTGTGAGCACGCCGCTGAAGAGCAAGGCCACTGGGATAACGCCACACGAGACCAAAGTAAACATTTAATGACATAAATTAGATAAAGGAAAAAATGGCTCAAAACCACATCATGCCATGGTGATTCCATGAAGGTAAACGTGAGAGAAAGGGAAAAGAAAGAAAATATGAAAAAAGTAAGGAAAAAAAGGTGTATAGAGTGCAGGGAATAGAAAGTAAACAGCGAAAGAAAGAAGAATGAGAAAGAAGAAAGAAAAAACAGAAGGAGGTATACAAAAGTAAGTAAAAAAAAAACAAACGAAAATGACAGATGATTTTTAGTTTTACGTCGAGTAAGACACTGATAATGCAAAAGAAGGAAGAGAGAAAGAATGAGAGAGAATGGGGGAGGTAAGAAAAATAGAGAAATACTAAGCAATGGAGAGAGGAGAAAAAGTATGAAAAAAGGAAGAGCTATGGAGAGAGAAAAAAAAGAAGAGAAAAAGCACAGACTGCTCACTTACAGCCAAAGATGGAAACAAAAGCACCAGCTTTGGCCAACTGTTCGGAGAAAATGGAGCTCACCTCCTCCTCCTATTGAATCCATACTCGATCCCACACTCCCACTCATTCCCCGGCGTGATGGGTGATTTTATGACAGCAGGAAAGACACTCTGACTCTGTTGCAGTCTGAGTCCATGATCACGTTCCCACCGTACGCTGCTATCAGCGGCTATTTGACGGGAAGCCGCCTTCGTCATTGATCTCACACCGGCCACAGTTAATTACAGATCCTTGCACAAGTTAGCACGGCTTCCCTTCTCGTTAAGTCTCATTGGATTTCTAATCGGAGTGGAGATCGGCCCTGGCTGGCGAAACCCGTCCCGCGCTATTAGCTGTTTGTTCGGGGAAAATAAAACATCTGTAAAAGGGCCTACTGCAGAATGTTACTGTGTTCGTTTGAGGTGGAGATTCGTGGTGTTAACACTGCAAAGGGGTCAAGTGACTGTAGCTAATGAACTGTGCCCTTCAGTTTGCTGTCTTTGGTGCTGCTTCTTGGCCTGGTTAAAGGCTAAAGAGTTGTGTGTTAGAGGCTTTCCACTTCTCTGCCGGACAGTTAAGCCTTTCTCAGATAAAGGTTCTGCTCTAGTAACCTAGAAGGTAGTGAGTTCAAGTCCCAGTGCTGTTTGAGAGCAAGCAAGAACCCTAATTAACCCTCGACAGCTCAGCTCATGGCCTGGATTGGATACTGCCTCACCTGTTTTAGATAAATGTGACTGGAAGGACTCAAAATAGTAAGGTCTACGCACAAGGTGGCTTCTGGGCTCATTTAGGGTAGCATCATCACTGCCCAGAAGTCTTCAGACGAGTCCCTGAAGGGCAGGGGTAGCTCAGGGGGTTAACATGTTGGACCACTGATCGGAAAATCGGGAGTTCAAATCCAAGCACTGCTCAGTAACCACTGCTGGGCCCTTGGGCAAGGCCCCTAACCTCAAATACTCAGTTGTATAAATGAGACAAAAATGTAAGTCGCTTTGGATAAGGGCGTCTGCCAAATGACGGTAATGTAATGTCCCTGTGGAGCAGGGATCATCACCTGGCAAACCAAGGGACGGATGCAGTTCTAGGAAAGAATCGCAACGGATTGTAGCATGCTCTCAAAAATACTCTTACACGGTAAGGCCATACCCAGGTTTATTTTAAGTGAACCGCAGACCACTGTGGTCAGCTGGACCAGAGATAATGGTTTTTCTGGTCTGAACCGAGGTTCAAAAACAGATTTCCCACTCGGTCAGATGTTCCGCACTGTCAATACAAATAGGTCTGGGCCTGAAAAAGTGGTTTAGCGTGATTTACCTGGAAGCGGGGCAGGTCAGAGGGTTTGAAGTCGTTGGGGGAGCAACCACACCAGTCCACGATGTGCTTATACTGGCACTTGCAGCCCAGTTTCCGGTTCCAGTTGGTTATACGCAGGTTGTTGTCCACCATGCTCTCGCAGTGGGGACTGTTCTCCAGCACGGTGTGGAAAAACGACTGCAGAGAGGAAGAGATAGAGAGAGAGAGAGAGAACTAATGGCATCTGATAAAATGAAGACGGATGGCGTACAGGGCAGCCGTACCAGGAGGTCTGCTTTTTTAAATGTCTACATCAGTGGGGAGAAAAAGGACTCTGCTTTTCTCGGGCTAGGATCCAATACCTGAGGGTGAATTGCTATCGCCAGACAGGATAAAGAATCACACTTCTTTTCTTTTCTAACCCTGCCGTAATTAAACCCATCCACTTTACACACTTAATACCCTGCCCCCGAGTTAGAAAATAAGAGTGTACGGCTTCTGAATTTTCTGCGCTGCTTTACTCACGTTGCGGATCGAATTTTTTTTAAAACCTCCAGTAATGTCTTAAGGTAACTCACCTCGGCTGGCAAGAGAGTGTAGGCGTAGAAGCGCTTCATGCTGGTCACCAGATCGTCATCGGAGTTGATGACGTACTCCACGAAGGCGCGATTCAGCAGGAACCAGTCAGAGCCTCCGTCCACAGAGATGCCTTCCGGAATCTTCCTGTCTCCCAGACGCCACATGTGTGTATCACACTCGAAGAAGAGCCGGTCCAGGCCCTGCTTTCTGATGAATCTTCACAGGGCCAGAAGTACCACATGTCAAAGTATTTTTCTCTTCCACTGGAGTATATTAATACTATTCTTATAAAGCTGATATCAGATGGAACGGGTGAGCATTTGACATGCTTATACGAAACGTCCAGGACTGAGCTCACGCTCTTTGTTGTGTTTTAATCAAGTTTTCCTCATATCTCTTTGGCGAACTTATGAGCAGGAGGATATGCATCCTTATTCTATTTAGAAATAACTGCTATCACCTAGGTCCCCCCCAAAAAAAACCCAAAAAACTCTTGGATAGTAATTTTTTCTCTCGATATATTTTTATACGGCCCAGGATAACAGGACTGCCTTTGACACCAGCCTTTCTGTTTCAGCTCATATGATACGATATGATGTATATAATATGTCATGGCTACTCACCGAGCGTTATCTCTCCCATGAGACTTTATGAAGTTCATGTTGCGGTACTTGGAAAGGAAAGCCACCAGCTGGTCATTAGTCCTGCGAGGAGGGAAAAGGAAGAGAGAGTGAGAGGGGAATATGAGGATACTCTTCCGCTGTGTTTGTTTAAACGTAAGAAAGTTTGTCCTTTTAATCAAATGACGGTTGTTTGCCCGGGCACTAATGTCATTTGTAAAATCCGTGTCAATACAGCATTTATTGAATCGAGAGAGAGAGAGAGAGAGAGAGTGAGGAGATCAATCAGGCTAATGAGAGGCAGTGTAAATGAGTGCAGGGCACAGGGGATTCTGGGAAATCTCTAACTCGCACTCGGTGCCGCAGTGAACCAGATACGAGCGGCCTGCTTCAACCACAGCGTGACAGCCACTGCACTCTCATTAAATGATACACACACACATACACACACAATCCTGCGTACAGGCAAACACTACCCCGGAGATGCGAGAGCAGGAAACACCTACCAATTAGATTTCATTACTGGCACTTTCCTTTAATTTGTATTGGATAAGGCTAATTGTCATTATTGTGTTCGCCAAGAATAGAATAGCGCGCTTTCGCGGAACATCTTCGCGACAGCAGTATGGAAAAACACAGATAAGTGCGTACGTCTATGTGTTCCCAGAATCCCTTAATTTAATTATGAACAGCATGATTAGCCAACATATGGCGCAGCGCCGAACAACTGGGACTATTGTTTGTGTGCGAGCTCGATAGATTTTACAATTTTATTTGAAAGGTTTTTCAGTCCTATCTCTATCCACGGCACATGCAGAGTATTTGAGATTACTACACAGTTAGGGACAGAATGGTTAAGTAAGGACAATGAGACGACGTGCGTGGTGATGTTATAGTAAAATACCAAGTGTGTGTTACCACCCCGAAGCAGCATGTGACAAAGTTGTGGGGCTTTTTATTATTATTATTATTCATTTATAAAATAACGACGTGACATACATTTGTTTGTCTTTGCGTTTAAAGTTCTGGAATGTCCCTGATACAGGTTACTTCCTGTTCTCACTTGTATTATAGCCTCTATAAACATCATCACCTCATAACCTTTGTTTTTTTGCACATTAAAAAGACAACTCTATCTAGAAATAATCTTCGTAAAAATTTCATTTCTATGAAATTTAAAAACAACACTTTTCGTCACTGGGTAATGAAAGTTACAGCCCAGCTTCTTGTAATCAATTTTTTTTTGTTAAGTTTTTAATAACACTTGGACATATACCGATATTTTAATGACTTCCCATGCTAATTATATGCACACTTTTTGCTTCAAGTAAAAAAGAATTTTTTTAATGCCCGCGCCAAGACTTGAACGGCAGGCGTGAAAGGCGAAGCTCATACCATTCCGCCACCGAGAACATTGCTTTATAAATTTATATATGGCGAAAGTTATTTAAATTACGTAATACATAACTAAATGTCCGTTGTCTCCGCAACCGGACACGATAGCGCAAATATTTTTTTCAGATTTTTAAAATTTGAATTTTTCCAAAAAATTTTTTTGCTTAAAATGCATTGTCATCGGAGTAGAACATGTCTACCAAGTTTCAAGTCGATAGGTTAACGGGAAGTGGGTTAAAAATTGATTACAAAATTTGTACCAGACAAACAGACAGAAACAGTGAGTGAAGTAAAGTGTTGTAATAACAATAACGATTCAGAGCGAGAGCGTTAATATAAATCTGTGAGTCGCAGACGCACTAGGGTCAGAGCTGCCAATCCGGCCAATCAGAATCCAGAACTGCTCTTAAGCGTCGACTGCACCAAAATAACAATCATCAGAAAACGTTGCGAATTTTTTAAAGCAAGTCCACGGGGGATGTCCTTTCTGTCACCAGCGTAGCGGCGTTCGTATCGTTTGACCTCCGGGGTCGGGCAGATACACGTACATTTCGATCAGCCGAAGCTGAATCTCGATAGAGATTATGTCTTTAAGACGTACTTGATGTTGGCAGCATTGACCCGTCGCCTCTGTACCTGTGACTGTGAATCAATCACACGCCCACGCGTTCTGCCACACACACACACAAACAAAGACAAACACACACACCCTTTCTGTCTGCCGAACTCCCAAACACTACAAATCCCAAAGCCACCGCAGATTGGCATAAAACCAAATTATAGCCTTAACCAGGCTGTCAGAGCCATCTCCCTCTCACACACACACACACACACACACGTACAAAAAGCATGCAAGTCTCTGTATATCTGCCTGCTATTACTCACCCACACAGACACCGAAATACTTCGGAGTGGCAGCGACTTGCTGCATCAGTCCAACACACACACACACACACACACACACACACACACACACACACACACACACAGTAACACACTGACGCCTGGCTGTGTGGTGGACGAGAAAAACCTGATCAGCATCAGCAATGAGAACACAGCAGTTGCGTGTAGGCGTGTTGTGTGTATTTCACTCGTTCTCTGGAACAGAGTGCGTATCAGGAAAAAGGTCTAAAAGAGTAAGGAGCTGAAACTGAAGACAGGGTTTTATGTATCGAGGTTAAAGGGGTACATCAGTGTATTTCAACCCAATCCCTATTCACTCTGTACATAGTGTGTACGCGGATACGAATTTCAAGACGTTTCCTTCCCTGAGAAAAGAACAAAAGGGCCAGATGTTGAACCTTGTTTGTAAACAATGCTGTAAATCTATACATCGGTCCTTTCAACGATGGGACTACTTTTTCACAGGGAGGAATCTGTCATGTGGCGATAATTGTGTAGGGTTACGGTACACCTTCAGGAAATTGTAAAGTGACTGGAACTACATTTTTGTATTTCTCCAGTCTTGGAAAGTACAGTAAAAGTCCATTTGAAATTTGAGAATTCATTTGTTTTTCACACATTCAACAGCTGCACCAAAGAGTTATGATTTTGGCATAAAGAGGTTCATGGAAAGGATCCACAGTTCGAGTTTAGGCTGAAAAACGCTCCTTCGTCGTTAAAGTTATTGTGGTTAAAGTGTTTTTTTTTTTTTTAACCACCCGCTATTGTGTCGTTACCTGGGACACATCTAAACTATTAAACATTGCAAACTTCACCTGTAAGATTGTAGATCTGATGCGGAGGAGGAAAGTAAAACAGAAATAGTTCTAAAAAATTCAGAGAGGCAGGCTTAAAAGAGAATGAGCGAGAAAGAAAAAGGACAAAAATTGAAGAAAGATGAGCAACAAAAGTAAGAAATAGATAGAGGAAGCAGACGGCGCAGGTGAGACACTCCAGAAGAGGGCATAATCGAGCCTGGCTAACCCCAGGAGGCAAGAAGAACAACAGACCCTGCACTTGTCCTCTTCCTCCGTCTGAAAAGGCCACCAAAACAGCTGCATGGACTTCCAGCAGGGCTGAAGAAAAGGAGCGATTCTGCGAGGATAAAAAGGCCAAAACGAGTGGCGCACCAGGACAAAGCCTTCCCACAATGCCGCAGGGCATTCACGGACCTCTTTCAGGCGCAGGCATGCAGAAGGACATTGGGAGGAAAAGCACAGGGGGAAAGTGAGCGGGCCATCGTGAGGTTAGAGGTCGCTCGGGGACAGCAGGTCGCCGCCGAGGACGCCCAGTGGAGTCGGAAAGTCTGACAAGAACCGCAAAAACTTTTTTTATTTTATTGAAATGGCACCACATTTACACGTTTCTACGTTACCCCCAACGTTAGACCCAGCGCAGACTGTTTTGTCGGGCGTGGCCTAATATTCTAACGAGCACACGTGATTGACAGTCCTCCAAGACTCCGCCTGTGACATCCCTCATGCAACTAAACACAACAAAAGAAGTGGGGGGAGTCAGAATTCAACCGCCATGTACTGTAGTAACCACCCAAACAAAGATTCCCACACACTCGCTAAGTTAGCTCTAGCTCGCTGAGATAGCTTTCGCTTACGAACTCGGTTACACTCGCACACCATTTACGTAGAAATACGTTCCCTGGAAATTTCACGTCAACCCAAAAGTTAAATGTATTCATAAATAAATACTTTGGGGGAAATTCATCTCAGTGGTCAGACACTCAAGGCATAAAAATGCTACGAAACAAGCATGTTGACCTGTGCCAGGGGCGTGGCACTACTAATTTGCATATCGGTACATTTTGGGTTTCTTTTAAGCACGCGTTTGTGCTTTCTCTGTCTGATTGTATTTTCGCGGGGGACCAACTGGGTTGACTCGATCCTCATTCGAAAGAGGCCACTGATTCAAGTTCCCTAAAGATTAAACACCCCCCCCCACCCCACCCCAGTATCGAGTGAAATGGTTCAGTCCTGCGTGTGTTCCACGTATCGACCCGAGCGCTTTCAGTCAATAACAACACGATGTATTTGACACCGTTATGAGTGATGGAATCTAGTTCGAGAACTATAATTTGATAACACCTGATTTCAAACTTCCTGTTCTTTTCTTCCACCTCTCTCTCTCTCTCTCTCTCTCTCTCTCTTTCTGACACATCATTATATATTATATTTTACCAACGCTCTTAGAAGGAAGATGACGACTGGTACTTTATTTTGCCGACTGTCACTCAGAGCGTGGATGGAATCGTAGCTGGAGAGACTCACGGCGAGGAAAAGGGAGAAGAACAAATTGGCGCTCTGCCGTAATGACAAGACGGGCCTCGCTTAAGGAGGATAAAAGAGTTCAATCAGACCCTCAGTTCCTTTTATCGCGCTATTCATTACTGCCTGTTTCCTGTACAAACATGACACACACACACACACTCCCTGGTGTCCTGTCACCTTAATGGAGCTCGAGCAGCTGGGCCATGTCCATGCGCTTTTACTCCAGTTTAGCACGGCACCTAATGGGAGGGTGCAGCTCCTGGATTAGCATGCATGCTAATAGACGTCAGTGTCTCCTCAGTCGTCTGTCTGCTCTCAGGACGGACCAAAGGACGCTGCAGAGCCAATCATGGTTGCAATCAACATCTTCCTATTTGGGCATTCGGCGTGGCTTATATTTTACAAACTGGAGGTGTGCGGGCATCATTCAGACGATCAAATGCACAGGTCCAAATTGGCGTGGTATTGGAATGCGGATATGTGGCGTTAATGCAGGTGAGTGTGTGAGGATTTAAGGATAAACTGAAGGTTTCCTTACTTGTTGGAAACGTTCCAGGGCAGAAGGACAAACAGAGGTGTCTTGGGAGATCATTACTTTTAAAGGGTAAAGGGGGCGGAGTCGGTGGTGGTGGTGATGGTGAGGCGGCATTGTGTGAATTTCCTTATTTTTTTTAGCTGAATTACTCCTTTAATAAGAGGCCTTTTTAAAGGAGAGCGTCTTAATGCCATGTGGAGTAAGAGCTATCAACTGCCCCCCTGCCGGGCTATTTCCAACCAGCGCCTGGATCCCGATCAGCAGGCCGGATAAAAAGAAAGGCTCTGGTCTCTTTGATGTTCCCATTTAAGGAGCTTTAGCTTGAAGCTACGCACCCCCATCCCTCCCTCCCTCCCTCCCTCCCTCTCTCCCTCTCTCTCTCTCTCTCTCTCTCTGACGGATAGAGCACCTGGATTAACCTCGGAGAGCGGCGCTAACCGAACAGGATGGAAATTTATGGCTCGGCCCTATCGATTCCCTCCCCGTGATTTCTGAAGGCCGAGAAAAATGACAGGGCCGGAGGATCGATTTTAAGCGGGCAGAAAGACCGAGCTATCCTGCAGCTCACCCCACGTAAATTATAAATCAAACACTTCCACACGCTCTCAAAGCCAGTCTGTTACCGAAGCCTCGGCGGATTTGTGGTGCCGTCTTTCGGGTGAATTAAGCATGGTCATGAAGCGGGACAGCGTTTCATTCCTGTCCTTATTTTATAAAAAAAAAAAAAAAAAACCCCAGCAAGATATTTTGTAAGAGAATAAATATCAACTCGAGTGAAAACTGAAATGTAAAACCAACCAAGCCATAACGCCAGAGTTATTTATTCCTGTCCGTTGCTCTCATCTCGTTCCTTTTTCATATTTAGTTTACAGTTTATTTTTATATTTTTCTCCTCACGTACGCTTTCCCGCCTTCGTCTGCATACCCGGATCCTTTCTCCTGGACTTTGTTTGTCACGCTGATGCTGCAGGCTGCACCGTTCTCCCGTGTAATCCCTCACCGGCTCTATGAAGCGTCGTACCTGCTGACACGAGATCAAACTTCGTCGCTCGTGGCCGCACTCAATTACCCTTAATCCCCCCAAAAACTTAGTGGAGACGTTGTTGGGGATTAATCCGCCATGATGCCCCGCGGCTAACGCGCAACGCCGCACGGGTTCAACCTTGATTGGATTAGATTTTTTTGCTAATCAATAAGAACAGGTACGAAAACAAGAACAAGCGAACTTGACACCTAACACAGTGATCAAAGAGCACCGGAGACGTCGGTTACACTACTGAGAGCATCACCTGCACGGTAGCTGATAAACCTTAAGGCTATGTGCTAAGAGCACAACTTCAGGAGTCTTGTACTCGAGTGTCTCCGAGATGACGAGCTACACAAGCAATCTTCTGCAGGTACAAATTGAAACAGGCAGCCGAGGAGCGGCTAATCGCTGCGCTGCTGTACAGCAAACTTCGACACCAAAGAAAGAACCTGCTTCATCGAGCGCAGTGTCATCACTGTGGATGGACTTATGAAATACCTGAAGTCTACCATTCTACTAACCGCAGCTGAGTTCTTGTATGGCAGCAAGCGCTAAATTTCCAATAAAAAAAAAAGTACCGCAGCACAAAGATCGTTACGTTACACTTGTGTCTCATGTGTTTCGTACTCAAAAGCAGTCACCATGTTGTACGGTGGACGTTCTACGCTTCGAAACGTCTGTCCAAGTGAACAATCATGCGTCACGCTTGCTAGCATTAAGCTATTACACATCAGGTTCGCTAGCAAAACCGCTAGCATCGGGAGATCTGATGTGGTGATGTCACCACATGTGACGTTTGATATATCTATCTAAGAAGTCATGCTAGCCAGCTTGTTCAACTATAGAACGCACGGGAACAACAAGGCCTTCCTGGTTGCCAGGGCAACCTTCCTAAACGGCGTAAAACTTATACGCACCTGATGGGGTAGTCAGCAGCGCTCAGGTTGATGAAGAAATCCCAGGGCCAGTGGCTCATAGCCAGCAGGTCCTTCATGCTCTGCAGGTACATGCTGAGAAGACTGGCTCCGCCCCAGATCGTCGCCATGCGCCAGGGCGTCACGCGGACGTTCGGGAAGCGCTTAGCCAGCGCCAGCATCTGCCTGTGGAGGTAGTCCGAGCGCTGTGGAGAGACAGAGCAGCCTAGGGTTACTTTAGATCGTGAGATATCAGAACAGCTCAGGGTGAGGATTCAAAGACTTTCTCGTGACTTTATACGGTATATGAAACACATCCGGGGGCGGGGCTAAGTAACATCCACGTTGAAGGACGTCCCACTTTCAGCGGGACATTTCTGACCACAGGAGTACGTGCACGAGGAGATAACTAGCCAGCAGCCAAGTTCGCCAGGGGAAGTGATGGTGGTTGTCATGGAAACGCTGACGGAAGGCTTTGGCCTGCTCTTACATCGCTGTAGAATTCTGTGTCCTGATTGGGCGGAGGGTGTTGGTTAATTTTCTGCAAATCTGCTGCAAATCACAGGTTTGCGTCAAGTCGATGGTTCTGACGTGTTACGCTTGCCGTAGTAACGGCTCGTTCACAGGGCGGAGGCTCCACTGATAATAAAAAGATGGACGTTACGCCCAAAGAGACGTTTTCTCTCAGGAGATCGTAAGTTGTGGAAGGAGTCTCCAGTGTCAGCGCTTTGTAACCGTCAGAGGGAAAGCCGCGACTTTCCCGACGTCTTCAGGACAGAGCAGGTTACGCTTTACACTTTCTCCGTGACAAAACAATACAACGAAAGCTGCGTTTTTTTTTGGTTTTTGTTGTTTTTATTTGTCGTATTAACTTCAAAAGAGAGAAGTGAAGAAGCGAGGGCGCTGAGGGGAAACACGCCGTCTCTAAAAAAAAAATCGCTCCTCTTCCACCTGGACTCATTACGCAAGATGCCTTTTACACGTCGCCTTTTTCCTCGCTCTTTCTCTCCATTGCTCTCTCCACACACTCCTCTCCTCCTCGACTGGTTTTGATCCCACACACACACACACACACACACACACACACACACACACATGCCCTGCTGTAACTTGAAGGAGTTGATTAAGTGTATGCTTGGATGTGTGTAATTAGGGGGAGGGGGTGTGCCGGGTCTGTGTTTATGCTTGTGTGTGTGTGTGTGTGTGTGTGTGTGTGTGAAGCGTGACTGAGCCGCCGAGTCTCCTCCTGTAATAATCCCCCATCAGCCTTTGTGTTAAACGGCTTAGCGAGTGAAGAGCGAGATGCGGAACCCCAGTGTTTATCTGCCAAACCTCTTCACTCTAAAGCAGGGTTCCTCAAGAGTTCCTGGCATGGGTAAGGGTTCCAGGTTCCTAATGAGAACCTTCTCTGTTACAGGGTTCCATACGGGATCTTTTTCCCGACGAGGAATGACCTGAAGAACCTCCTTTTGGGTGTATGGTTAACTTCTCTTCGTCCTCCTCCTTTCCCGTCCTTTCCTCAACTCTTCCTTCTCATCCCTCTTTTCCTCTCCTCATCCGCTTGATCTTCCACCTCTCAGTTTGATCATCCGTCTTCTCCGCACTTCCTCATGTCTCCTTTCACCTTCTAGTCGCTTATCGTTTCGTCTCTTTCGCTATCCCCGTCCTTTCTTTCCGCCTCTCCTTTCTCTTGCTCACCCATCCTTCTCTCTCTTTTATTTGCCCTTCCCTCTCTTCATCCTTTGTCCACTTTTGCTGCTCTTTTCTTCTGCTCTCAGACGGCCTCCTCCCTTTTGCACTCATTTCATCTACACGTGAACTTCCCATTATTTTTCTTCGTTCTCCCTCTCCTCTCCTCAGTTCTATCCTTTTCTTCCTTCTTGTACTTTCTCTGTCCTCCTCCTCTCATTCCTTCTCCTCCTCCATATATCCTTTCCTCGCCCCCACATCCCTTCTTCTCTCCTGTTCTCTCTTCTTCCATCTCTTCTGCTTATCCTCCTCCTACTCTCTCTCTCTCTCTCTCTCTCTCTCTCTCTCTCTCTCCCCTTCAGGTAGCTCCTATGATAGAGGATGTTCACTGCAGGAGATCAACTGAAACCAAACAGGATGTCTCTCGCTCATTTCCTCTTGTCTCAACCTGTGCACACACACACACACACGCCACAAAACTTTCCCTGATCCAACAGGAACACTGTCTCTAAACAGAGTAATCACACTCGAGTATAAAATGCAGAGAGAAACAGTGATGAGAGTGAATCATAAACAGTGTGTGTGTGTGTGTGTGTGTGTGTGTGTGTTTTAGAGCCATGTCACCACACCCATACTGTTGAATTTGATGTCACTGCCACTAAGACCCTGAATCCATATTTACAGATTCCTTGGGAAATGTAAATATAAAACGAAAATGAGAGAAATGAGAACAGAGATACTGTTCATTACGGAGGCCGCCGTCTGGGACAGCCATGGTCTTTTTTTTCCTCACAAGTTTGTTTTGACTCCTCCCCCTACACCTAGTAAGCCACACCTCCCAGAGTTGTATGTGGAACTGTAATGGAGAAAAGGTTTTAGGGTTTCACTTCTTTTTAGAAGTACAGGAGGGAGGTCCTCGGGTTACGACAGTCTCGACGTACGACGTTTTGAGTTTACGACGCTCGCTCCCATAAAAACATAAATAAATTGAGACGTGAGTGTTTGGGTTTACGCCGTTAGCGTCGTACTTATGGACTATGTGGGCGAACTAGTTTGGCTGCGTGGTGTAAGAATACGCAGTAACGCGGCGTATGAGTGAGGACGTTGGCAAAGTTGAGTGTAAAAAAAACGCAAGTGTTCCGTTTGTGTTGCTCTGTTTGGCGACTTTTCGTCCCTTATCATGGCCACTAAACGAAAGTCCGAGTCTTCAGATGGTCGTGCTTGGACGAAGAGGAAAGCCGTCATGATGGGAGTGAAATTCGACATTGTAAAGAGATCAGAAAAGGGAGAAACAGCCCCGGATATCGGATGTCAGTGTTTCT
>JAQMCW010000008.1:17891507-17903831 GCA_030068335.1 Chrysichthys cranchii | reverse complement strand
TAGTTGTGTTTTTATGTTCTAGATGATGATTGTACACCTGTGTTAGGATCGGGACGGGACTTAGACTAGGGTGTGTTCCCACCTACACCAAAATTCGGGTTACATCACTGTTATAGGAACGGAGCCGTGTCGTAACCGGAGGACCCCCTGTAAAGTGCTTAAAATGAGCAGAATGTTCCGCCACGAGGCCGAGAATATTACAAGCTTGAAACAAGGACCAACACGGGGCCTCGGTTCTTGAGTTTATTCGTTAATCATCTGTAAGTGTGTTTTCATATTGATTTTCATATTGATGAAAATCCTGTAAATTTGGAAAAACACTTGTATCCTACACATGTTTCTACTTACATGTGTGTGTGTGTGTGTGTGTGTGTGTGTGTGTGTGTGTATGCGATTTATGCATAAGATGACAAACTTACACAAAACAAAATTATATAATTCCCATGGATTACTGAACTTATATATTGATGATTTTATTCCATGTATGACAGACTGTATTATTATTATTATTATTATTATTAATGTTAAATATTATTAAAATCAAAGTGAGTCAAAGTAGCTTACACTTCCCTCCTTTCAGGCGTTACCCTGATTGTTCATTTCATGCACTCAGATGTCCGTGCACTTTTTCCTTTTATAGAGCTTTGTGGGTGTCGCTAAATGCAAATGAGCTCGGGGGGGGGCATGTGCTCCGTATGTCAGAGGTGATCGGCGCACGAGGATGATTAGCATTTCGGGAAGCTTTGTAAATTTGTCAGAACATTCCAGCTTGGTTCAGCTAAAGCAAACGTTTAGACACAACTGTACTAGGGGACTGATAAATGAGTGTTTAAAAAAATAGTTAAATAATCTGTTGTCTGCTTTAGTGTAATCTCATAACAGGAAATACAAAATAAATCTGACTATATTCAGACACATTAGTGTAAATCTGATTTCGTGTGTGTGTGTGTGTGTGTGTGTGTGTGTGCAGTACCTGGTCCACGTGGATGTAGTAGAAGTGGGACGTGTGATAAATGGCCTTGAAGAGACGCTGCACTTGGCGCGAGGCTCGGCCGTGGACCACCAGCACGAAGGCGATACGCACAGGTACAGCCGGCACCGTCTCCATAGAGTCCTCCTCCCAGTGCACGTTCACACTCGCCTTACCTGCACACACACACACACACACACACACACACAGTTATTCACTTACATACTCAGGAAAATCCCCCTGGGTGTGAAACTGCCTTTTTAATGGAGTTTGTTTACAAAATGCAGACACACACACACACACACACACACACACACACACACACACACATAGAGACACTGTATGTACTGCTGTACTGCAGTTCTACACAACATAGCCCCAGTGTACAGGTAAGTTGTTTACGCTGACTGTACACTTTAATATCATGGTAATTCCTTAATTACTCACAAGTTATTAATATCATCACAAACATGTTTTTCAGTTATTCCTTCACTAGGAACATTATCCTTCGTTCCAGTACACAGTGTACAGGGTGTCCCAGACGTCCAGGACCATAGAGTTAACACATACATACAGTATCTTTACATTTCTAGGGACCGTGATGTGAAGGAGCAAGAAGGAATTAATTTCAGTAACTCCACTCGTAGCTACGCTCGATTGTGGACTTACTGAGTGAAAAAGGTTTTCCTCTATACTGCTGGGCTTGTGGGACGCACTGCAAGGCTCCAGTACAGGACGATTAATACAGGCTTATGCACAGGTTTTTAATTAAAAATAAAAAATGATGAAAAAAAAGGTTTTAAATGAGGGGGGAAAAAAATCCCCCCCGAATATTTCCTGCTGTCAAATTAAATGCTTTCTTCAAAAATTACACTGAACTTTTAATTACAGATCCATTAAGAGACTGTTGCAAATGAGTCGTCGGTTGATAAATGAGCTTAGATTGGGTTTTTTGTTTTGTTTTGTCTTGTTTTGTTTTTTTCATGTTATTCCAGATGAGGTGAACAGGATTATGGTATTGTTTTCTGCTAAAAGGTTATATGAGGAACTTGTGTGTTAAAGTTACACACAAACGTAACATTTAAAAGCTAACAAGAAAACTGTACGAGAACGTCACGTGTCATTATATGAGACCGTTATATAAGAAAGTTGTGTGAAAATTGAACATTTGAAACTTACACGAGAAAGTTATATGAGAAACTTCCTGCTTTCGGGATTTACCCAAAATAAAGCATCTAAGTTTGGAAAAGAAACAGCTGTCGAACGCTGCTCACTCAGGAGGCTGTGGTGCTCTGTGGCATAATTTGAATAACAAAGTGACGCTGTTTTGTCCAGGATAACAAAACGGTCTCACATACTGTTCCAGCTAAAGTTTTGGCACCCTACTCCAAGATTTTTAATGCTTTTGGACTATTAAACGTACCAAATTACACTTTATTATTGCGCAAAAATGTGTCAAATCGATATTGAGTGCTTTTTAGATCCTTCGTAGCTGCAGCACTTTGCCTCTAACTTTGCCTTTGCTCCTCTCCTCTCCTCTGCTCTCCTCTCCTCTCCTCTCCTCTCGGCGTTCTTCTCATGAAGAAGCCACCTGAGATGATTTTTTCGACAGTCGAAAGGTTTTTACTGGCTGATTTTCCTTCAATCTCCGCTCCTAAACGTGTCCCAAAGCGTTCCTGTCGAGTTTAGGTGAGGATTTTCTGTTCATCTTATGCAACTCGCATTTATCTCAGAAAAGCGTTTTTAATTATTATACAGGGATTAAAGTGGGAAAAAAATCCCAATGATGGAAACTTTCCCATTGCTCCTTGGATAGATTATTAAAGGTGCAGTTTGTGACGATTCAAATGTTTCTAGATAGTAAAAATACTATGATTTCAGAGACAACTTAGAAAAACAGTGATTATGAATTTTGCAGTGCAGTATTATTCTGTTCACGCTTCTGTTTACTTTTCTTTCTGACCCTGAAATTTAGGTACATTTAAAAAGTCTTAAAAACAATGTTGCTAGGTAACTCCACGTGTGTGCACCTGTCGCCAATACGAAACACGTGGAGGCAGAATTGTCCCTGAAAAATGACACAGAACCAATCAGCAGTGTCGTTTCCTTTTCGTTTCCTTGTCGATTTTTTACGAAAAGCATCCACTGTAATAACACTTAGCGCTGACCGCTAACTAAACTGTCACGAGTTCCAGCATACTGAGGAACATCAGTGTTGGCATCAAATCAGATCATCGATTTAATACCTCCCTCGGTCAAGGTAGAGCTTTTTATCATTCATTCATTCATTCATTTATTTAAGCTGCACCCCCTTTTTTCTAACTAACTAACTAACTAACTAACTAACTAACTAATTAATTAATTAATAAAATGTGGGCGGGGTTACGTAAAGGCAATGGGAAGACTTATCATGCCGTTATAATCCCTCTCACAGGCAGCATACACACATAAATATTAAAATGAATTAGGGGTACGTATAAATTAATAAAATAAAGCTGAGTGGGAGTGATATTTTTAGGTGATATACTTTCGATGAGCTGCATTCGCGACATTAGCATAGCCATTGCGTATGCATAACTTAAGCAGGGCCTCAGCATGTGTGTATGTGAGAAAGAGAGAGAGAGAGAGAGAGAGAGAGAGAGAACAGTACACCAAAGTGCGGCGGGCAACAAAATCGAGTTAAGATGGAAACATTAGATGCGCTATTAACGCACTGGCACTCGCGGCCACGCGTCCTAACCGCAGCATCACCTCACACACTGTAAGTGTTTCACTGCAGCCATGAGAGCGAGTTACAGGACACCACCGTCACATCTCCTCCCATCTGACGCTCACAAATAGCACAGCAGACCGCAAGGACCCGGCCGAGAGCTGAGTACAGCTTTCTAAAAATGCCCCATCGTATAAACACACACACACACACACACAAGCGATGGTACGGCCGTCATGTGCCGATTCTAAAGCCGGCCACGTCGGGTTCCAGGGTGGATTCGTTTTTAGGAGCCTCGTATCGAGTTACACCCAGAGTGGTTCTGGAGCGAGGCCACGCTCCGGCTGCAGCCTGATGAGCCGTAATGACTGTAATCTCTGTCTCTCAGGCTTGTCCTTACTGTCCCACACCTTTAACCCATGGCCTGGGGATGGGGGGCAGGCGCGGGCCACTCCCGCACCTCTGCTGTTCCTCTAATCAGCCCCGGAGCTCTGTCACCAGCTCGTCTCAAACTCTACCTCTTCTGTGTTTAAGGACAGGAGTGAGATCAGATCAGCTCCGAATGCAGCACCAACGCCCACTGCTTCAGCTGCGTCCTGTCATTAACTCACGGACACCCACACGCACCCACACGCACCCACACACACACACACACACACACACACACACTGTCCAACTCACCGTCTCGCTCTGTGTCATGTCTGATCTACATGTTTCAGAATTTACAGAGATGAATCTACAAGTATCAAATTACACAGACAGTCAGACAGACAGATAGGGTTAGGGGCGGTCAGACAGACAAACACAGACAGATATACAGGGTTACGGTCAGACAAGTATACAGGGTTAGGGTCAGACAGACAGACAGACAAGGATACGGTCAGACAGATATACAGGGTTAGGGTCAGACAGACAGACAGGGTTACGGTCAGACAGACAGATACCTGACACCATGTGTATTTGTATATAATGAACTGTAAGTCTATTTGTGTCACTAAAAAGCACACAATACATTTATTATTAGACATGCAGACAGGACAGTGTATGACAGACAGACAGACAGACAGACAGAGAGATGGACAGGACAGACAGATATATAAATAGCAGCTCCAGACATCTACTGTGTATCATCTTGTCTATTTGTGTAAAAATAAGATTTAAGTGCCTCTGGGTTGCTGAAAAGCACATTATAAATAAATCTGATATTAGACTTGCAGATGGACAGGACAACCTTTTACACATCACGCAAAAACAGGGAAACAGATCAGCCTGCTTTTTCCCCCAATAAATATGCGAGAAGATGATTAATCACTGAGGGTAACATCTTCTTCGTAGGCTAGGAAGAAAGCCTGGGAACTTTTCTAGTGTCTACATACCTGGCGTTTTGGTGGTTACCATAAAGCAACCTTCGAGGAATGAATATTTTTTGAGGAAAGCATTGTAGAACGATGTTAACAGTAAATGATTTCAGATTTCGGCGGAGTTTTGAGTAACTCTACTGTAAGCGTTAATCCAGTTTCCTGCAGGCTTCACTCTTTTTCCCTCCTGACTGCTCCACCCAAACGATGTTCTTAGAAAACCTACTCGATTTAGAAACCTGTCATGACTCCTCTGTGGTCTGACTTTCATGTAGTCCGAGACACCGCAGGAGAGAAAGCCACTTCAATCCTTCATCGATTGCCTCATGCAATAATTACATGAAGCTCAATACACACACACACACACACACACACACACACACACACACACACACACACACACACACACACACACACACACACACATTCATAACGTACATGTGGTTTAGTATGGTTAGCTAGAATTACTCTCGCCTCGACGCCCTCCAGATCCCGGACTCTGGTCTCCGTGGAGACGGCCTCATCATATCTGTCAGAAGGCGCTGGGGCTTCCGGAAACATCTCTGTACCGAAGTCTCAAATGGACCCGTCACTGTGCTATTTAAACACATCCCCCACCCTGATTTGCGTTCGGGGCACAAAACTCTGCATAATTACATGAATATGTTTTCTCTAGTCAGCTTTTGGAGCTGGAGAGAAAGTTTTAAAAAGAAAGAAAGAAAGAAAGAAAGAAAGAAAAAAAAAAGAAAACGCTGCTCAGCGTGGCAATTACAAGCGTCTAAGCTGGCACGGAAATCCACAATCTCATTTCCAGCCTGTCTCTGATTGTAATTACAAGTGCGGCGGCTGTCTGTTGCCAGTCCTGTGAGGCTTAATGAAGCCCCTCCATAAACCTCCACTGACAGCACTGCAATTAATTCAGGAAAACCTCCATTATCTTTATTTTTATTTATCTTTCATTCCCACCACGCTCTAATAATATTTTTAATGCCTGTCGAAAATAGTTATTTCTATAATCAGTCAGAGAGATGTGTGTGTGTGTGTGTATGTGTATATATATATATATATATTCAGATTTGAAGCCAAATATTTTTCGAAATTCTACATTGTGATAAACTACTAACACTGAACTACATACCCCAAACTACCATTTGAGAAAATCCCTCGTAATGGTGTTCAAATGAGTTCTTGGTTTATATTATTATTATTATTATTATATTTAATAATAGACTCAGGAGCAGGCAGAAACCAGAAGTGATTACGGGGGCCAAGCACTTTTTGGTCCCACCACTTGGACAGAAGCCAGTGGTTCCGTCTGCGCTTGTTTCCAAGGAGATGAAGGTAGAAATTTGAAGGTGGGTTGTCAAGCTGTTGCTGAGATATTACATCACTTCCTGTGTTTGGTATCCCTTATCTGTGAACATTTAAATAAACTGTAATATGGGGTGTACTCACCCTCTAGGGGGCAGTATCGAGTGACCTTCTCGGGCATGAGCTGCTTGTCTTTGTGTCGACAGTACACCTCGGCGATCTGCTGTCTGCACTCCTTGGTTTTAGCGCGCGACAGAGCCGAGATGGCCTCCTTCCCTGTGATCTCACATTTGGGCGGCTGGTCATATTTGATGATATCAGGCGTGGCGATTACCGACCTCTTGACCGGCTGGTTGTGATGCCGTGGAGGGAGTGGCGTGAGGACGGGGTCATGCCGGAGCCCCGCCCGCGTGCGGTTCAGGCCGTAGTGGACGAGCTCACTGGAGCTCTTGGATTTCTCAAGTGTCTCCTGCTGCCGCTTGCTGGAGGCGTGACGCTGCATCTGAAGACGCGCCGCGAAGTTACTGTTGTCGATGCTCTCGAAGTCTTTGGGCACGGAGTTCTCGTTGTTGCTGTCCACACGGACCTTCTCCTTAGGACGTGAATAGTGGACGTCCTGAAGAGACAGAGACAAAACAAAACCAAAGATCAGGAGAATGTCAATGCCAAAGAGTGAACACCGTCCCCGTCACCTTGAGAACCGAGCTAGAGACTTAACACCACATTCCAAGCCAGGAGAAACAAAAAAGACCTTGCAGGAGTACAGCGGTTACACTGATTACAGAACTCATTATTCCATTAGCCGTCTAATCAAGCCTCGCTCGGGACGACCGCGAAGCTCTCGCAGTCTCGTCAGGACATTTTCCGAACGAGTGAAACGAGCGGAGAAGTTGTTAGCACACGTCGAAGGTGAGGACATACGTGAGAACTCATTTCTTTCTCACACTGATGAAGATCTTTTTTAAAAAAAAAAAAAGAACTCACTAAAGAAAAAAGGTGAGGAAGGGGCGTGGCCTCAATTGTAGCTGATGCACTGACTCGCTAATTACAACATGTAAAATAAAACCAACAACACGTAAGAGACAACATGAAACAGAAACCACATATTATAATATAGCCTGAAAGCAGTTCATTACATACATGCGCTAATTTGCATAGTTATAATATTTTTAGCTGGAAATAATATTTCATATGATTTCCAGTTACAGAAAACAGATTAGCAAAATATTAGTATAATAGGGTGGGCCATGAAAAAGTAGCCCCGCCCCCAATACCGCCGCCACGCTCTTTGGAGGAGGCTGTAGCCCCTTTGTCTCCGTGTGGAGGTGCATAGACGTGAACGGGGACCACTTTCAGCATCTGTTGGGACTTTTGTTTAAGTGAATCAAAACTATTTATTTAAAAAATAAAGGGCTACTTTTTCGTGCCCCACCCTGTGTGTGTGTATATATATATATATATATATACACACACACACACACACACACACTGAAATGCTTCAGAAACATAAGAATTTTATTGGGGAAAATGTTAGTAATGTTAAACAAAATCTCACATGCATGGTGAGCATTAAAAATGAGACGACATTTCGAGGCGGGGAAAATGTCAACTCATTTAATTTTGATGGAGGATTACGGAAACCTGTAAGAGGTCACTGTACTGGGATTACGCTTCCAGCTCGCGTCAGAATGAAGGTTAAGGAGCACGTGTTACCATTTTCATTTTAATTCAGACTTTCAGAAAGCAGATTAAAACCTTCATGTTTTACCGCATTGATTTACTGTCACTGTCCCCATGATCATGATTCTGCATAGTTTTGTGGATAAAGCGGCGCTTTGTTATCGATAAAATCCAGATATCACGAAAGATGACCAAAAAAACTCGATGACTCGTGTCGGGAAAGCGACCAAGAAACGTAACGAACCCGAGGAAACGGCGACTCTTTCCACACGAACCATTACACCATCTAAGGAAATGTCTGCAGACAGAGTACAGAGCATTACATTTTAGCTAATCTTATGATTTAATATCGAGAGATAAAAAAAATTCACTCTGAAAAATTGTGCATTTTTTTGTTTTTTGTGACTTTTGTGAACAGTGTACAGTCTGACCCGAAACGCATAACCGAGATCAGCTGTCGTAAATAAAAATCACCATAAACGGGGATTATGATGAGTTTCCCAGAAGTGCTTGGTGTGTGTGTGTGTGTGTGTGTGTGTGAGTGAGGAAATTACAGACACTGGGATTAATAGCCTGAGGAACCACAGGAGGTGCGTTCGACTGCGGGAGAGAAAGAAGGCTATCGATCGATCACTCAAAAGAAAAAAAAAATCTGTCGTTTCCCAGGATGCACTGCTCTGCAGCGCTGAGACCCCCCTCCCCCAACCCCGCACCCCCACCCCCGGGTCGGCCCTCTCCTCGTCTCTATTTTTATTGCACATTTTTTAATGCTTGCACTTCCTCTTCTTCCTCCTCCTCTGCTCGTCTTCCTCGCCCTGCGCTCACGAGTCGTCCGGATATCAACCACGTCAGTTTCATTAACATTCATTAACAAACACCAATATGCAAATTTGGAATGTTCCATCTCATAGTCAGGGAGATTTCAATATCTCGACTTGCTTCCTCGTTTTCTCAAGCGTGTATTTAATGCAGGCCGAGCATGTTAAAAAAAAAACATGTTACCTTAGCAACCATGATTTTTTTTAAAATCACTAACACGAGATATGTTCGCTACCTAGGTTCCTGCTTAGCACGCAGGATTTGCCGCTAAAAGGTTCTTGGTACGACCTCATCCTCCTCTAAATATTTACATAGCAGACAAGCTAAGGTCGAAAGCCTTAGAGTTTACTTAATGACATCACAAACTGAGCTTGTGTGTAGCTCCGCCCCTTCAAATCTGTATAATACACAGAAGCCCTGAGATACGCGTGTTTAAAGAGGAAACTAGAACTTTAGTGAACGAAAACAAATTAAATAAAAAAGAATGGCGCCCAAGGTTCTTTTGGATATTTAAGGTTCTAAGGTTCTGATAAAGGATGTACAGTAGTTTGGACCAGTTCTCCAGCGGGAACAATGAGGAGTCCTTATGGGTTCTAGATTTGATATTTTGTGCGTGAGAGTGCAGAACAACAACTACACACACACACACACACACACACACACCTACACAGCTGAGTCTGAAACCCGAACCAACTGAATGACATCACACGAGCACACACACACACACACACACACTGGCCTTTCCAGTCACCGAGCAGCTGTGTTAGCTTTGTGTTAGCATTGTGTTAGCACCGTGTGAGCATCGTGTCTGGCAGGTTTCTATATTTACCCCCCAGCCTGTGTGGGATTATTATAATCTTTTATGTCAACACTGACATCACCGCCCTCTCCCTTTATTTATTTATTTATTATTATTTTTTTTTTTATGAGCTTCGTGTCAGTAATGCAGAGCCGAACCGAAAGTTCAAAGCAAACCAAAACAAAAGGATTCAGTACTCTGTGCGTTCAGTACTCTCCAGTCTTTACTTAAAGGCTAACACCGTGTTGACTTTGTGTTAAATATCAGAGTGCGAAACTGCTCTAATGCTAATGTGACTTTAATGTGCAGAGCTGCACAAGGAATTCATGCAGCTATTTAACGAAAGCGCTAATGAATTAGCCGTGGGCTGATTTTTAAACGGAAATCTAGTGTTAAAAAACACACACGGGGAGCGAAAATTATTAATTCAGGCCGTTTAGGGAGATCCGCACGCAGCCTGGAAGCTGATAGAAAGTATGTGAACGTGCATTTGAATTGTATACAAGTCGCATTAACCTTCGGGTTTGTTTTGTTTTTTATTTTTCAGAGGTGTTCTTTGTTTCAAGTTTGAAAAATCAGAGGTTCCCTGTGGGTTTAAAAACACAGAATTATAAACGGTACAGTTTTTAGATTTATATATGTGTATATATACACATACACACACACACACACACACACACACACACACACACAGGGAGTCCTCGATTTACAGCAGAGTTCCGTTCCTATGGCTCGACGTAAACATGATTTTCGCCGTTAGTCGGAACTCACACACTGTACAACGCTGTATAATGTTAAAACAGCTGAATACAGCACCTCATACCGCACCCGGATCTCCAACTAGGGAACAAAAAGAAAAACAATCGTGCTGATTGGCTGACGTGGCGAAGGACTCAGTTCTGATTGGTCCATACGTCTGTGCTCAGGGTTTGTATGAACTCTGTCGGGTTTGGTCGAGAGGTTGTGATCCTGAGCGCCGCATTCATTTAAATATCATCAGCGAATGGAAACTACGCCTCTTTCTAAGACTTTCTTAACAAAATTAAGGGAAATGTCGACCGACGTAACCTCGAAAACGCCGTAGGTTGATAACGCTGTAAACCGAGGAGAGAGAGATATATATATATATATATACAGATTTTATGTCAATTATTTTCAGGAAAAAAGCAGGCCCTTTAGAGTGACCAAATGTTCTACTGAAACAGAAACAAAAACCCAGGACTAGTTGGCAAACAATGTAAGTAGATGTAAGTGGGCGGAGCTAAATTTCCAAAATGGTGAACTTTTATGCGTTACGTTACAGAATAGTAAGCGCTGCACAATAGATATGATGATATTATGACGTGAAGCTTTCCCAGCAAGCTGCTTTAAAAATAGTCTTTTGTGCTTGTACATCTTAAACAACTTTCATTATTTTTAATCACATTTGCGATGTCTGGGAAGAGTGTATGATGCCATGATTTATTACAATATCGATATAATCATCATCATATGGTCCAGCTCTAACGTGGCTTCATTGTTAGACTGACGAGAACAGCCACGGTTATTAAAATTGCACATTGGCATCGATGTAAAAAACAAACAAAACAAAAACAAAAGCCCGGGCTCTGACAGCGAGCGGACTAACCTCAGGTAGAGAGAATGTACGACGTTAGAGCCCAAAAGCAGCCGTAAATCGCACCGCGCTGGGACTTAATGGAAACCCTGTTAGTGGACGATTAGGAGAGTCGTAAATAGTTCAACAGCGCTCGAGCAACACGAGTCGATGTGTATTACTTTAGCTGCAGTGAGCTTTTCAGCTCGGAGAATTACAGCACCAAGGACGGTGTGTGTGTGTGTGTGTGTGTGTGTATGTTTACAGGTCTCTCTCTGTCTCAAACACACACACACACACACAGCTACAACAGCCATATGGATGAAGAGGTTAAAGCTGTGCTGCGTGTTTAGCCTTTGTTCCCGGCGACGCCTATACACAGGCAGGATGTTATGATGACCAGAGAGCTGTGAGATAAATAACGCTCCTCCTATAGCGCTAACACAGGACGTCCATCTGAGGGCCTGCGTTTGGAAGCACAATTTATTCCCGCCTTTCAGCTTCAGACTTAAAAGCAAGAACCGTCTGAAGCTCCGTCTGACACTGTGGACACGGAGACGCGTGACTCAAGCGGACAGCGGCGAAGATGGCCTGACTTCAACGCCAGTCAGCTTACAACGTGGCTGTGTGACCTCTGACCTCGCAGTATGGGTGAGGGAAAGGAACAGAGGCTCGCTCATGCATGTGGAATTCTAGTCACGTGCTGCTGCTGAGGATTCTGGGAATAGCGACAAACGCTGACGGTGCCCTCTGTGACTTTTTCAGAGATGTGACATATGGGTCACTCTCTCGCTCTCACACACACGCACACACACACACACACATAAGTGTACAGTGGAACCTTGGACTGTGAGTAACTCGGTCTGCGAGTGTTTTGCAAGACGAGCAAGAAATGTTCATAAATTTTGACTTGGTGAACGAGCGAGGTCTTCCAATATGAGTAGTATGCGTACGCTTCGTCTGCTGAGCGTCACGTCAAAGTAAAAAAAAAAGTCAAAGTCAAAAATGAACTTTATTGTCATCTTCCATATACAAGTATACAGAAAAACGAAAAGGCGAAGCTTCAAGTATCCACAGGCTTTT
>JAQMCW010000008.1:17869633-17891407 GCA_030068335.1 Chrysichthys cranchii | reverse complement strand
TTTAAAGGTAAAGTGCAGGTTATGTTGTTGTTGTCAGGTGTGGTGGGGTTGAAGAACAAGAAACAGAAACTTGGTCAAAACCAGAGAAAGCAAACACGGGAATAGTAAGGCTCGGCAAGAGCGCGGAAAATGGCAACTAAAGCTCCGTGACCTTGGCGTGTTTGCGTGAGTCTTTTTATAGCTCCTACAATCAGTCCCAATCCGGTACACCTGTCACCACCCATGTGACGCACTGGGCACGGCACGAGTCCCCACGCACGTCGCGTGCACGGGAGGAAAGTATTTTGGTGCCCGGGAGGAAAGTATTACCCAGAAGTAATCTTTAGAACAGGTGCGCTGCACTCCGCGCGGGCAGATTCATGACAGTTTTATGTATTTATTTGTGGGTTGTGAAACGAATTATCTGAGTTTCCATTATTTCTTATGGGGAAACCCGCTTTGATATACGAGGATTACAAGCACGTCTCCGGAACGAATTATGCTCGCAGTCCAAGGTTCCACTGTATTAGGGTGTGTTCCTACACACAGCGCATAAACTGTGTGTGTGTGAGACGAGATGCGACTAAAGCTTGTCTCTGAGTAAACACTTGTACACAGCACAAACACAAACACCCCCAGATGAACATTCAACAGTGTAAACACACTGAAAAACGAACGGGAAATTTACACAATGAGTAAACACTGGAGCAAACAACGCAATAGTGACGACATAAACGCACTTCAGCTGCAAACCTCTGAGAAGTGTGTCCAGTATCGCTATCGGGTCGATAAGTCCTGATCAAATCCATTCCATTTGCTTATAGAGCAGTTTAACACCGTGTAAAGGTCGCATAATGATAACAGTAGTCACCCCAGTTACCATGGCAACAGGTTTGTGCTGTGTGCTGTGCGTTTCAGTAGTTTCAGTACAGGCAGTTTAGCTCATCGGAAGAGAAACGCATCGGTTATAAATGAAAGTTTAAGCTGTTGAAAAAATATATCGGAAAACGTGGTACCACGCCATCTCCAACACCTCTAATCTCTAATACCGCTAATTGCTAAAGCGCTAATACTGCTAATCTTTAATAAGTGTTACACGGGTCCAGTCTCACTTTTTATGTGATATTATGTAATGTCAGAGCTCTGAGTTATAATGGATACCTGATTCAGTACTGATCTGATTCCTAATTCAATATTTTCATCTCTGCCACCTTGAGCTCTTTCTCTGGACTTTTCCTCAGCACCACTGTCTCTAGGCCATACAACATTGCTGGTCTCACCACCGTCTTGTACACCTTTCCTTTCATTTTCGCTGATACTCTTTTATCACACAAAACCCCTGACACTTTTCTCCATCCATTCCAACCTGCTTGCACACGCTTCTTCACTACTTATTATTCCTTATTATTCAGGAATCAGATCAGTACTGAATCAGGAAACAGATAAGTATTTTATTCCTGATTCAGCACTGATCTGATTCCTGATTCTGTACTGAACTGATTCCTGATTCTGTACTGATCTGATTCCTATTTCAGTACTGATCTAATTCCTGACTCAACACTAATCTGATTCCTAATTCAGTACTGATCTGTTTCCTAATTCAGTACTGATCTGTTTCCTAATTCAGTACTGATCTGTTTCCTATTTCAGTACTGATCTAATCTGATTATTGACTGATACTGACTTAATTCTTAATTCAGTACTGATCTAATTACTGATTGGATAATCATTAAAACAATATTCATAAAAATATCCCAGATCAGCTACGGATCAAGGAATCCAGTACTGTTCTCATACTGACACACTTTTTAGTCACCCATGTCACTCAGACAAAGGGGCGGGGCTAAACACAAAATGCCATTCTCTGCAAGGTTAAGCCTGGCAAACAAAACAGCTTTGTGAAACATTCCAGAAAAGATGTTTGCTGCTGTTTCAGGGACTAAGAACGCACCTATGCCTTTAAGGTCCCGTGTTATTGTTCTCTGTTTCAGCTCAGAACACAGAGTCTATAAAAACACCTGCAGAGGAGCGCGGTGACCAGGACGAGGCGTGGCTCGGGGTTTAGACCTCTCTGTAGCTGCTGTGGCTTTCACTTATATGACACATGGCTCAGACGTTATGTAATGTCACTCTGTGCATGCGTGTGTGTGCGTGTGCGTGTGTGTGTAAATATATATAGAAGAGCCGTGGTCTGAAACTGTCATATTCATATCAGATGATACAAAACACCTCTCAGGATGATGATGCATCCGGTGCGGTGAAACAAAAGGTTCTCTGTGGAGGTGCATTCCACACACCGCTGTTACTGAACAAGAGGTGCACGCGCGTGTGTGTTGTGTGTGTGTGTGTGTGTGTGTGTGTACGTGTGTGTGAGAGTGAGAAAAAACACTTTTCATGTGAAGCACGTTAGTGTGAGCCTCCTTCTCCTGACAGACTTAACCACAAGAAACAAGTCGTGTATCTCGGCTTCACACCTGCACCACTGCGCCTTCATGTGCATGTTTACACACCTACATGTGATTTTATTCACCGTTAAAATATGTGTGTGTGTGTGTGTGTGTGTGTGGTATTTCAGTCAAACACCCAAGGGTGCCAATACATTAAGGGTTACCAGCGATACAGAGGAATTCTTGAGTGCACGCTTTAGAAGGCGCCATTAAAACACAACACTACATGACAGGTCGAGGGTTTTCTGTGGCCGAACCTGGAACGGCGTCCTACACTAAACCTGTAGGGCACTAGGTAGGACGTATAGCTCCCTACGTAGGGCGCAAACATAGCAGGAACTTTGCTTTGGTTAAATCAATAAAAGGGAATCATAAATATTTAATTTAACGTGCAGAGCGCTTCACTTGATGCAAATCAGAAGAAAGATCAGCTAAGACAAGAGAAGAGAAGAGGAGGAGAGGGGGAGAACTGATTAGAGCGACAGTAGTGGAGATGAGGAAGTGGAGAATTCACTTCTGCTTTGCAGCTAGACAGAAGCTAAAGAAAAAAACGGGGGGGGAAATCCCCCCAAAAATGTCTTTTTAAAAAAATATAATTCCAGGTTTAGTATCTTTCACCACTGACTAATAAAAACTCATTTCAGCTTCTGGTAAATGACCTGCAAAAAGGGGGCGGGCCTAAAACAGGGTGGGGCTGAAATCCGCTAAATGGCACACTTCTGGCTCCAACGAGGAAGAGCGTGTGTGGTGTGTGTTCATTCTCAGTGAAGAGATACACTTTAATATTTCATCACGACGATACCGAAAATACCGGCGCTAATAAGCGGCTCCGGAGAAAACAGCAGATGTGGGGCAGATGTGCGTGACGCTTCAGTCGCACGATGTGACGGTGCCTCAGAGGTACAACAGCAGGTTCTTCTGAAACCCGTCATAAAAGTTCACTGCATCCTCCAGACGTGGTGACTGATGGTATAAAAAGACGTCCTGGTGAATTCTGGATTCTGATTGGTCAGAAGGTGTTGATCAATAAGCGATCGTGACCCGCGTTATTGTTCCTGTAGTAGCAGCTCGTCGTGTACAGCGGGTGCGGAAGTTTGACGTGTATAACAGAGTGTATGGCTGATAACGAACCGAACAATGAACGTTCTCATTCATCCCTGGATCTGATCCAAAAAGAGAGCGGGAGTGATATTTTTACAATTATTGTGTCGAAAACGTCATTCCAGCTCACGTGGAGCTGGATTTGAGTCCTAGCAGTGTGAAAATAAAGAGCTAAACCCGGTGTGTGGATTAGGACATGCGAACCGAGACGCCTCTCGCAGCTCAGGGACGAAGCTTAGGGCTTTTAGTCAGAAAATCTGCTGGAGAACGTCGTGCGGCGGTTTGCCAGTGGAAGGTCTCCGAGCACCTGCTGGGCCACTGCCTGATTAGCAGCATCCTCTGTTTCTCTCTCTCTCACACACACACACACACACACGCGAAGCTTAAGAAAAAAAACTCTAAAGCTCTCAGGCTGGGTGTTGAGGATCGACCGGTCCACCGTAACCCGTCAGCACCGTCTCTGAAACCCAGTCTGATTTAAAAGCGTGTTTGTGCGTGAGGAACCTCAGAAAGATGCTCACATTCTCAAAGTAATCCACGCTGGAGCGTTTATGACGCCACGCTGGAGTTTAATCGCATAAAAACAAACATGCGTTTATCTTCCTCGTGTTGCTTCTGGTATGCAAATTATGTACCGATTGTATAATCATGTAACCGTTCCAAACAGCGCATGGTGTACTGGATATAAATCACTGCGCGGATGTCGACGTAGCAAGCACATACAGTGAACGGGAACAGGACCTAAATCTAGACAAAAACCCTAACCCGATGATGAATATATGGCTAATGATTACACCATACATTTGGAAAACACTTGGCTAAGCCTAATTATTTGTTTATATTGATGAGATTTTTCAAACAGGCGCCGAAAAACATAGCTAGGCTCGCCTAGTCAGCGCCACAGCTTTATTCAGTGACTGAAGGGGAATCAGAAACAATATAAGGTAACTTAAAGCTGAATAAACATGCAAGGAAATTGTATTAAAAATTTTGAATAAAAAAAAAAAGTCTAAACGGTATTAATTAAACACAAGGAATCTGTGTTTATAGATAGATAGATAGATAGATAGATAGATAGATAGATAGATAAATCCAAAAACAAGGAAAGCTAGAATGGAAGAAGCACAAGAAGATATTTCACTGAAAAATATAGAAAGAAAGAAAGAAACGCACAAATAAGTTAAAGGAATCTTATGGATGGATTAAGAACGCAGAAAACTGTAATTTAAAAAAAATCATGATAAAAAATACAAGGAAACTGTTTGGGTTTTTTTTTTTGTTTTTTTTTTTCATTTAAAAATATAAATAAAGAAATAAAATGTCCAAAAATGAGAATTAAAAAAAAAAAATAGAAAAGAAAACTTAAAATCTCATCATGGATATTAATTTTTACTAATATTAATACATCCAAATTTACAAATCCCTTAATTTATAAAAAAAAAAACAACCCAATAACAACAACAACAAAAAAAAAAAACGTTGCACGACGGACGTTCCGTGCCCGAACTGAGAGTCCGAGGCTTAGACGCGAGTGTGTGATCTGTTTAAGGCGACTGGTCCAGCCGAGACTGACGTGTTATTTGTGTAATGATATCTGCGAAAGAGTTCAGATGCTAATCCACTTGTCCTGACGTTGCTAGAGATGCTAGGTGAGCTTTTTATCTCATTACGAGCCCCGACAGCGTGTCATGTTTCCTCTCCTCTCAGAGTGTGTGTGTGTGTGTGTGTGTGTGTGTGTGTGTATCAGATAACCAATTGAGCCTTATGTGCGTGCATGTGTGTGTGTGTGTGTGTGTGTGAGAGAGAGCAGTGTGTATTAAAATGGAAGGTGCTGCTGCTTTTCCCTGCTGTAGTATTCGAGCGGCCCCGCCGTCTTTCCTTATTTAAACTCCTGTTACATCAGAACAAACAAGCACCTCGGGCGAGAGACAGAGAGAGAGACAGAGAGAGAGAGAGAGAGAACGTTAGAGGTAAAGCTTCACAGGCGGAGCGTTTAAACAGGCATACAGATGAGGCTGTGCAGCAATTAGTAAGTATTCACTATTCACAGCTCACAGCGTTTTAATGAAACATTTGCGCTGCTGCTGCTGCTGCTGGAGGAACAGGACGGTCGATACACACGTTCCTCCACGAGGACATCACGTTCACACACGTGACATTCCCACTGAGTGCTTCGTCTCTTCACTTACCGCAGGCCTTCATGACTCAGGCCTGTTTTTATTTTAACGTGTTGTTTGTCGTTTTTTTGAAGCTGGCTAAGATCAGAAAATCCCCTGCACAGACCTCTGGCGTGACCTGAAACAGGAAATGAAATCACGTGTTCGCCGTGTTTAGGAAAATCCTCCACAAGACTGCACTCTCGTGCTGCTCCCGACTTCTTTAACCCATAAAAGTTAGCACGTAAAGCCATGCAAAGTCTCTTCTTGGTATTTCACCCAAACATCTGAGAGAACCGCAGACGGTGCTGATAGCTCTGCCTCGTTTTCGCGGAGTCTTCCCAAAACACGTAGAGAACACCACACACCTCGGGCATCAGCTAGCTTAGAGTTTAGAACACTCCAACGTTCAGGTGTCCATGTGGGAAAAAAACACACACTCTCGCAAGTTTGATTTGAACACACACGGAGTTCGGTCTGGATCAGAGTTCCCGTACGGTGTAGCGTTCCACCTGGTTCTGAGATTCCTCTGGTTTGGAGGGACTTCCTCTAGGTTCTCAGTTCCATATGGTTCAAGGTTCCAGCAGGTTCTGTCTTGTTCAGAGTTCCTTCTAGCTCTGGTTCTGAGTTCTTTCTGGTTTGACTTGCCGCTTATCCAAACAGTATCATGCAAATTCGAATGCTGATCACACGACAGACACCGTCGTTCCACAAAAACGGAAGTTGTGAGATGTTGACTGTGGAATTTGTCATCATGGTGCAACGCTCACCTTTGCTTATCCTGTTTCCGAATCAATCATTCTGTCGGATCACTAAACACAATCAACTCAAAGTAAAACCTGAACTGGACCTCAAGATCTAAAACTATTTTTAAAAAGGCTCCACGTGTAGCGCTATACGATTCCCGGAACCAGCAGCCTCCGCGTTCTTGGAAACGCGACCACGCAAACGTCGAAGAACAACTGCAGGAGGTTTCCCAGCTGGGAATCTTTGGAGCGTCTAGTCCCGGTCCAGGAACTATCCGGAGGGAAAACCACAGCTGTGAAGGATGAGGACGCCAGGACATGGACGCTCGCTAACTAAGCCTGTAATTTGTGTAGGACTGGAGCTAAAGCCATGCTGCTGTGGTCCACGAATAGGGATGCAGAAAATAAATGATCAAACAGGCTTACGAGGAAAAAGAAGAAGAAGAAGAAGAAAAAAAATAAAACCGCCTCACCCGCCCAGGCATTAGCATGGCTAAACATGACGGGAAGCACTTAGCATTTTTATTATTTATTTCCAGCTGATCCTTTAAGTTCCTGGCACCAGACACGCTCACCTGGTGCTATCAGGTTATACACACCTGGCATTTGGGTGAAGACTGCTCTGCCCAAACACACACACACACACACACACACATTGTCTATCAGTGCCCTCTTTGTAATGCAAAACTCAAGAAGCATGGCACACTTAATTGGTTTCTCGGTACGTTCTCGATTTCAAAGGTGCGGGCCAAGAGCAGAACTCAACAGGTCTCCATTTGAGTTTGCGTAAACGCGCTAAGTCGAGGAGAAACGCTCATCCGTTTCTAAACGGACACGCAGAGTCGCCTGGCAGCAGTAAACACTGTAGCTGTGGTGCATAGAAAACTGTAATAATGCTAAATCATCCATCTTTAATATGCTGATTATCACACATGATTAATTATATTACACAGGCAGCTCTTGAGGCGCGCATCTCCCCATCTCGCTTCCTCTTTCTTCTCTCTCTCTCTTCCGTGACCGCAATATCTTGCACCGACTCGCACGCACCGCGAGTTCTGATGAATCATCTGAAAATAACCGCAAGTCGCTATACCATCATTTCACAGCACAGAGACACTAATATATAGAGTCTAAGCTGCGCTGTCACGACTCAATAAATTAGCCTGGAGCCAGGGTGCGCAACAGCTGCGGAGCAACCTGTCGGGAAAAAGAAAATTAAAGCATCTGTCTCGGCAGGAAAACAACAACAAAAAAGTATTACCTGAGAACGGCGACAGAATTTTTTTATTTATTTCTTGCTCTATAGGACTAGAGCACGCCAAAAATAAATAAATAAATTCATACATACATACATAGTCACGATCCTTAGAACTTCCTGCGATTTTCCCGATTCGCCTGGTTTCACACACGACTAATGGGCCAAGTCCAATGTTAAGTGGTACATTATTACAGGTCCAGGTGAGAGCAAGGGGCGGGGTTGATCAAAGATCCCCTAACGAATCCCCCCCCACCCCCGTGGTGAGAGGAAATCTTCTTTGGTTTGTCCATCATTGGGGGAAAGTTCTACGTACAGTCCGGGTACAGAGTGTCTTCCTGTCATATAAGATTCCAAATAGAATATTCCCCAAAATTCCCAAACACCAAAAACTGTTTTAAAAATAAATAAATAAATAAATAAATAGATAGATACAAACTTTTGTGCATTATGCGCAAAGCAGTAAAAACAATGAGGATTTCCCCAGGGAAAAAAAAAAAAAATCACACTTTCAGTTTCTCCAAATAGCGTTCCTTCCCTACTACGTCGTTTACAACCACTTATTATCCTCGTACGGCACGTTTATATCCAGAGTTAAATTCAATCACTGATTTACGTCTTTTCTAAAACGGACGGACTCGTCAATAATAGTTTCCGCCTGGCACAGAAAGCGCCGAAAGCTAATCGGAATACGGTAATCCCCCGCAATATCGCGGTTCACCTCGATTTTGAATCACGGATTTTTTTTTTTCATTTCGCGGGACTCTGGAATATAAGAGATATTTTTTAAAAATGTTAATTCAAACATATTAAAAGAATATTAAATCAAAATAAAATACAGTATGTATTTCATCAGCGGATGAAAACGCAGTGTACGCCACTTCCGCTTGTCAGGGGGACCAGTCAGGTGACCGCGAGGGAGCGCTAGGATTGGCTAGGACGGCTATAAACAGGAAGTCAGCTCACCGGCATCTAGTAACCATGTAGACTTTTATATGTTATTAAAATGACATAGGTGTAAGAGTGTAGAAAGTGTTTAAGAGCATAGGACGTGTTTGTGAGAGAGTGGAAAAGGTTAATAAGAGAGTGGGAATGGTTTATAAAGCCTTAAAATATATATCAATAATAAAATTAATGTAACGTCGCTACTTCCCGGATTTCACCTGTCACGGGGGAGGGGGGGCGTAACGTAACCCCCGCGATAGGCCGGGGTTTACTGTACATCTGAAAAGAAACCCCAGCGCTGGTTTCAGGACGTGCTGAGATTTCCTTATTTTCACCAGATATTTTATTTCAATGCATCACTTAACACGCTGACTTAATTTCACATTTGCTCTCTCCCAACATTAACTCTAATTTTCTGTAAAAATTTAAATACACGCTTGTCTCTCAGGAAGAGGCGTTTGGATCGTCTCGACACCATGGGAGAGGCGCGGCAGGGGACGGATTTCGCCCCGTTCCGTTCACGCTCCGTGCGTTACAGTGACCCTGACATCCCGCCATCACACGTTATCCCATAATCCCTCTGTTCTGACCCCGATTTACTTTCATGCTTTTCCTGAAATAACCTGTGTGTGTGTGTGTGTGTGTGTGGTTCGATTGAATGAACTGTCTAAAACTCCTTTTTATAATTAGACATTTTGATTTCAAACGAATCCGTGATTTTATTCGCTGTCACATGACGCCATCACACGACGCCCATCGCATGACCATTCCTACACCAGTTCTTTCCACACCTACTTTTTATCTTCCTACTAATGGAAATAAATGCACCATATATACTATACAGCTGTGTGATCTGGAAAAGCTTAGAACCGTTGAAAAGGTTCTTTAAGTAGAAATGGTTCTCCCCAGAACGGCTAACCCTTTAAGAAAGACCCCTTTATTTATCCTTCTGGAACCGTTCAGACGTTTAGATTTTAAACACCATAAATCTGGGATGTTTGAGTTGCCCCTTTGGGGGAACACTTTAAGGTTCTACATAGAACCCTAGATCAGGCTGTCCTTATGAGCGGGGATTCCAAGTAGAATGGGTTCCTCTTAGACCCACAGCCAACTCAACCATTTAATAGGTGCGAAATGTTCCCTTTTTTTCTTGTGTGTGTGTGTGTGTGTGTGTGTGTGTGTGTGTGTTTTACCGCATTCAGCTAATCGAGTGAATTTTAGCGGTTTTGAGTTCTAGACTTTTGTGTGTAGTCAAGAAGAACCCATTTTAGGTTTTGTTCAACAGTTCTACCTGGAACGCTTTCTGACAGGAAAGCACTTATCTTAGCGGTCCTACAAGAAACTTTAAGCTTTCCCCAACGAGACAAACCCAGAGAACCGGTCCCTTTAGTTGTAGGTAGGGACCGTCGTGGTTCTGTAGCATTTTCGGTTCTCTACCGAACATTCCCACATATGCAGTTCATACAATCGAGTGTATAAAGATGCCACAAAAACAGGTGTCCCAGAGTGCTGACACACAGAACCTCCATTAGTGGCATTTCAGTCGCGTGTGTGCAGATGCTCGCCCCTGTGCCATGCTGCACGGTTGAGCTTTTACTTCGACACACATCAGCAAAACGCAATCTACAGAACCAGTTCACACCTCAGCTCCAGAATGTAAGAAAACCTACAGCGTATCAGACGTTCACCACGTTCCTGGAACACGACACGCCAGCATGCTAACAGGATAACAGTTTATCTCGCTAACTGTAGTGTGGTTTCAGCCACCAACACCTAAGTGTTTTCAGTTCCAACACAAATAACCTGAATGGATTACATACATACAGCAGCAGCGCGTGTAGGTGTTGAGAAAAGCTCAGGCGCGTCTCGCCCACATCCGTCCTCCTCAAACCGAGAGAGAGAGCGGACGGCAGCGGGGCCGAGATTAGAAGGGGGGGGCATGAAAAAGTGCTGATATATGGAAAGTCACGCTATCTTTAAAGCCTAATTTGAAACACTGATGAGACATACAATGGAGAGCCTCACTTCAAACGCCAGCGCTGTTAAAAAGGGAAAAAAAACCCCACCATGGAGCGCGTCTCGTTAAAAAGCCTGTTAAAAACCAGGCCGAGATTAGAAACCTAGTCAGAGTGCAGAGGATGGAGAGAGCGACGGAGAGAGAGAGTGAGAGAGAGATAAAGCCAAAACAAATAATGTCAGCTCCCAAAGCATGTTCCTGCTCACTCTCTGAACTCACTGAAATTATTATTATTGTTATTATCATGACTAAAAGTCTGACTTGTTTGGTCCTGGCACGTACGAGAACGTCGCCGAGTCGTCAGTCGTATCAGGGCCGTATATCTAAAATGACTAAATTACTAAAACCGACCTCTATCTTCCTCTTGCTGAAATGACAGAATATTTAAAGCGGTAGTGGGATTGCTGTGTTGCTGATTCAGCACTCAGTGCCCACGGGACTCTGGGAGAGCGCTGTAAGCCGATGTGTCGCGATCAGACTCGGAAATGAACACCCACTCCACACTGAACGTGCTCATCCACCACAGAGAGCAGGTTTGTCTCACCAAATGTGCGTGTATATGTATATACTGTATATACACATGTGTGTGTGTGTATGTATATGTATATACATTTGCCCATTTTTTAAAATCCACATTGAACCGTGTGCAGAGACGTGTCTACAGTAATACAACTTTTATGCAGATGTTTTTCATGTTGAAGTGAATATACATATATATTTTTTGGGCCTGTCTGTATATAGCTGTAGATACACCCTGACTGTAACTTTATTGTATTAAAGGCAGGGTAAGGCATTTTGGAGACACCATATCCAACTGAAAAACCCCACCCCTTCCCTTCAGCCCCAAAACCACAGAGAGAGAGAGAAAGAGAGAGAGAGTTATGGAACTGCCTCACGTGTCATTCACATGTAAGAAAACACCTCACGTGATCATGACACATGTAAACAGGGGACACGGCTATTATCAGTGTTCACAGCTGCTGACTAGCTCGCTAGCCTTGACAATATGTCCACCTAGGCTTTGTTTCGACGGTGACTCCTACAGATGACGGATTTTTTTCCGTTTTCTTGTATTCATTACTGTGGGGATTTTACGAGAAGTTCAAGAAATTCCAAAGTATTAGCTTTAAAAGCAACTAACATTCCTTAATATCCGCCATAACAGCATGTCCTGAAGTGTTTTATTCCTCTTGTACTACAGCAATCTGCCTACGACCAGCGAGTTCCTGTTCTCGCTTACCTTCCCGCTGGAGTTCCCTCACCAGATGTTGGAAAAGTTTAAATTCTGAGTGTTACAAAGCTCTGACAGTGGAGACTCCTTCCATAAACATTTAATAAAAGTCCCTGTGAATGAGCTGTTACTACAGAGACGATAACGTATTACTAATAAATAAGTGCATTAACATAAACCTGTGATTTATATGATAATAATAATAATAAGAAGAATAAGAATAATAATAAGAAGAAGAAGCAGAAGACAAAACAGAGATAATAACATGTTAGATTAGGAACAAATGAAAGACGAAGATGAAAGATTTTCTAAAAGCAGGGTGGAATGGAGGAATGTCGGGGCGGGAAGGTACGATGTCTCTCTGAAATTAAAAATAAAAAGATTAAGATTAATATTCGTTTAAAAAGCTAGAGATCTGCTTTGATGTCTTTGATGTCGATGTTTGAGCATTGATCTTTGGCGCATCAAAGGAAAAATGCGCTTCGAAACAACCTCACTCCCTTTATTATCTGGAACAAAGGACGAGCACGTGCCAGGACAGAACTATCATCATGGGCATGTAATTTGTGTTGGATAAAGAATCCGACTGCATTTTTTCCCAGGAATTTAACTCCGGAGAAAAGAAATGACGTTCAAGGGGAGTGCTAATAAGAATCGATATTTCAACGTGGTCCTGACAGACGAGACCCTCTGAAGCGCCTCAGAGCAACAGGTTTCATTATTAGGCATAAAAATCTGCAGTCCAGAGGAGGGGAAAAAACGTTTTCCGATTTGCCGATCGCTGGGATTTCATTTCTTCAACGTCTCTCGTTGCAGCTGTTTGCTAATTGAGCCGTTAAAAGCCCCGACGTGATCAATATTCATCACGGAACGTGATCTCGGACAAACGCTTCATTAACCAGTACAGAGATGGGGTCTTATTTCGATTTCCTGCTTGGAAATTGGCGCAACACACGCCCGTAGGAAACGCCCGTCTTCACGTGGGCGTACAAAGCCCGAAACAGAGAGCGCGTAATTAGCGCTGGCGCCTGAACTGGACACACGGAGAAGCAGAAATGTCCCCCGTGACACAGGACACATAGTGGGCGAACAATCATACGAGTCGCAGCGTCAGACCGACCGCATCCTGACAGCGAGGCCCGTACCACACCGTACCGCTTTACTCCTCTAATTATATTATAGGATGTCTCTGTGGAAATACACACACACACACACACACACACAAACACAGACACACACACACACACACGTCTATACCGCGCGAACGACATGAAACTACAAAGACCAAGGGTGTATTTTAGTCTGCGCAACACATTAAGGTCGTTTTTTATTTATTTATTTTTTTATGTTTGTATTATAGAAGTACTCGTCTGAACAGGACGCCGGGTCTCCATGCCAGGTCTTCTTTCCAGGAGCTATTAATTAAACCCAACATCATGACGAGCACCACTGGCGAATCAGGATGTTTGGAATTACAAGCTTCTGTCTGACTCGCTGGCAAACGTGGAAAAAAATGATGTTTAAATATGCTAATTACAGGCTGCTGAATGTACACCAGACGTGTACTTTACAGCAAAAATACAATATTGCTATTAAACCCAAAAAATCATTCTGAAAGCTCGCATGCTGCGTACTAAACGTCTGACCTTTCCACCAGATCTTTATCACTGCCTACAAACTCTTCTTCACCTCCCGCATGAGACGTAATATTCTTCTTCGCATTCCTTTTGCTGTCGTTGTCGTCGCTGTTTTTCATTTCAGAATTTTCTTTTCTTTTCTTTGTTTTTTTTTTTTCGTTCCAAACCCTCCCACTTTCACACATGGTATCACGACATGTCCAGAGCTCATGCAGAAAAAGGCATGAATGAGGGGTGCGGTTAAAAGATCTCGGCCTCGCGTGGCTCCCAGTGCACGCTGGGAAGTGTATGGGTGGATTTCGGGTACGTCGTGTTTCCATAGAAACGTGCCTGATGAACTTTGGGACTGTTCGGTGTAAGATTTGAACAAAAGGGCAAACCTCTAACACGCGTTTGCGGGGGGAAAAAACCTGGTGAACCTGGAAACGATCTGAGTTGGGTGTCTGACAGACAGAGAGAGAGAGAGAGGGAGAGAGAGGGAGATGTGTCCTCAGGGTCCACAGCCATTCTCTCGCCCAGCATCAGCGCCATCCGGACCCCTGGGGACCATTTAGCCAGTGCAGGCCTATCCATCAGACGAGCAAATCCTCCACACACCCTCCAGAGAGAGAAGAAGAAAAAAGAGGCAGCATGAAGGAAGGAGAAGAGCCGGCAAGGACGCCGCAATAACGACTTTAATTACACTAACGATGCTGGGGTTTTTTTTATTTATTTTTTTATGGAAAGCATTTTAACGGTGTTATATAACTGCACGAAACCGCGTTGTGGACGAGCCCACTACAGCCGCAGACGCTTCTGAAACTTCTGGAAGCATGGCTTAGCAAGCGAGACTTAAAGACAAGCGAGAATTTCTTTATTCTTTTCATGAGAAGTGCCTCTCTAACAGTAAGCAATACTTCAACCCGAGGAATAAGCCGTAGAGGAATAAGCAGTCAGGGACGACGTGCGAAAAAATAACATCTCCTCAGCTAATTACGGCCATTTGTTCACCTCATTCTATTAACTCTGCGATGGATGAGGAGGAGGAGGAGGAGGAGGAGGAGGGAAAAGTGGGGCTGTCTTCCTGATCTGGCAGCGTTTCAATCGCCATTACTCCACGCCGCGTCTCAATGGGGTCTTTTCAGCACGCTCGAGATCATCAGGGAGGCTCTTGGAGTCACTCAAAGGCCACTCTGTGTGCGTTTATGAGCATGTGTGTGTGTGTGTGTGTGTGTGTGTGTGTTTGGGATAAAAATCACTTCCATAATTGATTGCTTAACACCGACGCAGCGTAGTCAAGGTGCAGCTGAGATCGGCGACTCTGTCGATACTTGGCTTTTAGCGCCACGTTTAAGTGAGAGAAAGAGAGAGGGAGACCGAGGCAGAAACAGCGACTGCATTAATCGATCCGTTCTGTGCTCGTTGCTGAGATAGAATAATAAATAAAACTTCAGGCGGACATTTTTAGGATAAGGAGGTCTTGCGGGATCTTGCGGGCTGGCGACTAGTGATCAGGACGATTCACAAAATAACCCTGGGATTTCGCAAATCGATTTTCTTCGGCATCAGTTTAACAAACGGTGCCTCCTGAGACGCCTGAAGACGAGAGACGGTGAGCCGAGGGTGCCGAAACTTATCCAGACTCGCCCGAGGACGTTAAAATATATATGTATAAATGTGCGTGTCCAAAATTTAGTCTGAGCCTGTTATTTAGGGTGCATAACGACATCACGCTGTAGCCTATGTAGGGAGCACGTATGGCGTAGTGAACAGAAAGCCATTTTGGGATTCAGGCTGATTTTAAATGGAGGCTTTTACGTGGTGTATGGAAAACTCCGATCAAACTCCGACTCCACATCAGCGACAGGAAAACATTACTGTGTGGAGATTAATAAAAGCAAAGCAGGGACATTTGATCAGTTTTACCTTTTAGGGTAAAATTCTGTTTGAACGCCGTCTCAGAAATGAGCGCTTGAAGAAGTCGGTGAGTCCGCCGCTGAAAGTCACTGTGTTTGTGCTTACCCAGTGTTTCTAGCCCCGCCCACATGCCCTTATTTGGTCCTCAGGACACCCTGCATGAAGTGAAGCGACATTTAATTGAATTTCCATCAGCAATGACAATAACGACCAAATCTGACGGATTTGTTGTCCGGTGGAAACACGTTAATAAGATCTGCTCCAATAGACGCCTCCACGCCGGCGTCTGAGGGGAAGGCCGGCACAGAGTGAATGTCTCCATCGGGACTGCATTAACGCGAAATGGCCTCAAAGCCCATGGGATTGTGGGGATTACTCAAGGGATTTAGGAGGAGGGGAAAAAAATCGTACAAATTGTGTTTTTCCTTCTCCAGCACTCACACGTCTAGAAGTCTGAATGCTTCTCAGGACGTCTCTCGCACATTCTCTTCCTAATCTGCATCATTCTCTTGGTCTTAGTCACGGTTCATTTTCATCTGTGTCTTATTTACACGGCCTGACCAACATGAGAACGGGGTTAGCGTGCCTCTTTAGCATGCTGCTGTCGTTGCTAATCATAGCAAGTAGCATTATTGTCTGTATCCGTGTCCATGTGCGCTTCATGTCGGCTTTAAGGTTTCCTCCACATGTGGCTTGGCTGTACGAAACTGCTCTCAGGTGTGAATGAGCGTTTCCCGGGTGCCCCACGCTGATGGACTGGCGTTCCATCCGAAGCGTATTCCCCCCACATGCCTCGCGTTCCCAGGATAGACCCCGGATCCACCTCCACCCTGACCAGGATCAGGAACAACTCCTTTGAAGAGTGAACAGAAGTGATCCGACAGCAGGACAAATCTTTTCCTCTGTCTGTTTACGTTTTTCTTTAATGAGAACGAGTAACTGTCTGTCTAACAGATATTTATTTATTTATTTACTTACATACTTATTTATTTTAGCTGAGACAGAATTTGTTCACGGCTAACGGGGGGGAAGTGTTAGCAAAACCTGATCCCAGTCTGGAGGACATGCAGGGCCCCAGTAGGAATTCTCACTGTATTGCCAACTATTCCTAGTATTCCCTCTCTCTCTCTGTCTCTCTCTGTCTCTCTCTGTCTCTCTCTCTACGTTTGAACCAGTCAGGTGATTACCGCTGAGAATAAGCTCCCATTTCAATCTCTTCCAGGTCACATGACTCCCAAATCCCAGCAGGCACTGTCTGGAACCAGGCCCTTTCCATTCACTCGCCGTTCACCACTATTTGAATCATTGAGTATAAAAAAAATACAAAACAAATCCCTAAAAAAGCCAAAAAAACCCCCTGAACATCTCAGATTAAAGGAGCAGTTTGTCGTCTTTAGCGCTCTCTACTGCCTACGTCGTTAAAACAAGCCGACACACCCGTTTCATCGAAACTGCCGAAGTTCTGTTCCAACTGGGTTTCTAATTGGAAAAAAACCCGGTGTGGTTAGCGCAACTCTTCTGTGGACGGGGGTGGAGTTTATTTTCAGGCACAGAAGGATGTAAGCAGCACACATTACATGGGAGTAAGACCGTTTTCCCACTGTATTCTTATTATTACAGACTAATTATACTAATACCTATAAATATGCATGATTATGCAAATCAGGACGATCACAATTAGCCTTATGGCACGACGTTAGCTAGGTAGCTTGCTAACTGCGAGCAAACTGACTCCCAGGAGTGGAGATTTCAGCATTTCAGAGTCTCGATCCTCATCCTCGTTTTCCCACTATTCACCATGACGTCATCACGAACTCCTCTTCTTTCAGCTAGCCAGCAACTTTATATGTCTCCAAAGTTTATCGGTTGTTGGTCACCATGCAGTCGCGCTGGAATGGTATTTTGTGACATCACAATCTGAGCTCCGCCCCCAAAACAGGCTTTCTGAGTACCAAGAATTTTTTTTTTCATTAAAAATACATATTCTTAACTTCACCTTTAATGACGTAGTTATATGATTATGGATATGCGTTATTTAACAGGGTATCAGCTCAAATCTCCTAAACACACACACGTACACACACACACACGTGCGCTCGTGGTTGGCAGGACATGCCGTGACACTGAAAGTGATCTGTGTGAGTGATTGACGCTCAGTGATAAACAGCGACAGAGGGAACAAGGCGGCGAACAAATGAAGAGCGACGTGAGAGAAGTGCGATCAATTAAAGAACAACTCCAGAGCCTGTATTCACGCAGCTGCCCTGTCCCACGCATCACGTCGAGACGCCTGGACTCCGGGGCGTAATTACAGCAGAGTTAAACACCGAAACACACTCTATTCACACACTCTGCAGAGTGTTTACTTGTCTGCAGAAGAGGAAAATAATCATTTTACTTGTCATCGCTTACAAAACACTTTAGAAAAAAAAAGAGAGCGAAAGATTCGTTTTTCTGCACGCCGCTTTCAGGGACGCGAGGGAAATCATCATTTCTGTCATAAACATGTTTCCCAGTGCCTCCATAAACCTCCCACCACTATTTGTTTAAATGTAACCCCACCCCCACCCCATATATGGCCGTACCCCCACACTGTGCAGACGTTTCTTTCAGTTTTGTCACAATCACGTCTTGCAGCTGGTTAAGCGCGTTAAGGAAATCGGGCCCCGCCCTGTTCGTACGTGGCGGCCATTTTGTTTTCACACCTGCTTCTGATCTCCGTGATGGAGTTGTGTATACACTCCTGAGTGTTTTTACACCAGTCGTTGGACAGCACATCAGAAATCACAGCACTAGCACGAGGCTTCACATGTACCGCAAATTAGCATACGATCAAAGTGGGCGGAGCTAATTGGTCCTCTAAGCTTTTTTGGTTTGTTTTTTATTCAGTCATATGGCACAAACCAGTGAATCGTAAAGAATCTTCATGGTGTGATATGACCTCTTACTAGATGAGACTCCAAAAAATGATTACAATCATAATCAGTTAATTAACTCATTAACTAAGCCACGCCCACTTTTCCAGAGTGAGATCACAGCGCAATCAGTGACATTACCAGCAGTATTTTATGAGATTTGCTTGGAAAGGGGCAGAGACGTGTGTGTGTGTGTGTGTGTATGCCCACTGTCTGGTTCATGGTCGTAAAAAGAGCAGTCCAGTTAACGGCAAGGTTTATTTTCTTTTTGCCATCTCTGACTGAGGAGCAACACAAACCCCATTCATACCACATGGCAGACCACAGCTCTGTTACACACACACACACACACACACACACACACACACTCTCGACTGCAGACTCCACACCTCAGACTGGCTGCCTTGAGCTTCATTACACAGCGTCTTTATTCATACTTCATCCCAAACACACACACACACACACACACACACACACACACACACACACACACACACACACACACTCTGGCTCTAAAGCACCTTTTCCAGCGATTTAAAAACGCTCATAAACGTGTTTTTACTCGCATTCTGTACAGACACACCCTGCAGACAATCAGCTACACACAATAATCCGCAGGCAGCGTGCAGCGATATGGAAAAAAGGGCATCGCATCGTAAATACTTCACAACTTACCCTATTTAACCGTACGCACCGTGAAAAATATTTTATTTTATTGAAAAAACAAAACAGAACAAAAAATCAGGAGCAACACGTGATCAGAAAGAAGGAAGAATAATAATAATAATAATAATAATAAGCCTTATAACAGGGTGCGGATGAATTCTTGAATCTGATTGGTCAATAGGTGTGCAGTAGTTTTCCAGCTGTAATAAAAACCACAGCTTTATATTAACGCGCTCGTTCTAATACGGTAACGTTTCCATAGCAACGGGCGGTTCACAGGAACGCGCACAGTGGACGATCCCCATCCTATAAGACTAAGGATAATAAAGAACTGCTGAAGTCTTCTCGAAGGAGTAAGGAGTCTCCAGTGTCAGCGCTTTGTAACGTTATTAACACAGCGTTACTATAACACAGAGCCCTGACGTGTAGCTGCACCGCTTCCTGTTTAGAAAATTAATCAACACCTTCTGACCAATCAGAGTCCAGAACTCCGCAGGTGCCGTAATATTCCAATCATACTGTAATAACGCTGTGAGGAACGATAAACAGGTGATTATGAGGACATGGGTCGGGATCAGAAGGCGAACCCGGTTGGACCGGATCCGGATTAAAAGGTCAGACGTCTCTGATTGAATTCGCAAAGACAAACAAGATCCAACGACAAAACCAGCAACGACGGGTGAACTCTGACTCGCTGCTAATTCAGGAATAATAAGCTTTTGTTATAACTTAATAAGCGATGTGTCAGTTATCTGTTCCAAACAAAACGGAGCCGAGCCGGCCGACGGGGAAATGATTAAATATATAAATCAAACCGTGCAGGAAGGACAGAACCGAGCAAACAGCGCTCTGAAACAGACGTCACGCTGATAGAATACTGCACAAACATAACGCATTACGAACAACGAGGGCACCACGACCACAGACGGTCGACGGGTTCACTAAAAAAACTGCCAACGCATCTCGGCTGATTATTTAATTACATCACGTTTAGGGTTAGATTCAGGAAAGTACAAAACTTTACAAATAAAACTTTTTGGAACTCTTAATTGCAAGAAGAAAATGATGTACATTTACTACAAAGAGTTTGAAGCTGTATAAAAATATTTAAAAAAATTGCACACAAAAAAAACCTGTTTAAAAAATGCATTATTTCTTAACTTTAAGTGAAAGAAATTAAACTAAAAAGAGTTTGTAACTGGTCATTTGAGTTTGAGATTTGAGTCCCTAATTTGAGGGACGTGTATAAAAAAAAAAGAAAAATCTAGATACCAGGTTTTTTCTTAAACACATGTCCCTTGAAGGGGCTTTGTAGCTTGTGACTGTTTTAAAAAATTCACTTTGGATGATTTAAAAAAAAAAGAGTTTGTAACTTTCATTTAGTAAACGCTAGAAAATATAGTTCATTTTTATTATCTTCAAAAAAGTTTGTTACTGTAAAAAAGATCTGAAGTTTGTGACTGTAATTTGTAACTGTTTTTTAAAAAAAACTTATAAGAAGTTTATAACTGTTATTTAAAAAAAAAAACAGGAACAAAAACTGAATATAAATAGCTTTTGTGATCATTATGATATCCAGCACTTTTTGCACGATATGGATGGTATGTTATCGCACTGCACGGCACTGACACGACTGGCTTGCGCAATAATTACACCGCTTTTTATGCACGTGTTTACAAAAGATACAAACAAAAAAAATCATAAAAGCAAAATGAAAACAGAACGAGAAACAAAAACAACAGCGCTAATGAAATAAGGCACTCTAGCGTAACTGACAGCTGGGCAATTTGAAAGCTTTTCCATGATGCTGCTGGAGCCGAGGGGAAAAAACCACACAACAGACTCGCACTTTGCGTCCTCTTGATACACAATAAACACGTGCACTCACACACACACACACACACACACACACACACACTCAACACATGGTGAAATCACTGTGGAAAGACAGAACGAGCCCAATCGAGGCCAGCTCATTAGCAGAGAGCATCATGGAAATGTGGGAGATAACCATCGGCGCAACACGGAGAAACAAATTGATAAACGGCGGTTGGAGCCGTTACGCAACATCTGGGGAGGGACATGAAAGAGCTCAATTGTGTCTTTAGAGTTCTCGCTAGCAGGGCATGTTTCCTTTACAAACAAACCCCGACGCTCTCCTCTGAGGAGGCCCGGGGGTCCTGCAAGTTAAGAAAAAAGGAATAAATAAACACCACCTAACACATAACATCAGTGTTCTCAAGGCCACGTGTACACCTCGCGTCGCTCCTAATCTCAAGTGGAATGGAGGAAGCGTTAACGAGGTGCCGCCCCGCTGAGAGGCGAATGCTACGGCACCATATGGAACTGATACTCAGGGTTTTATTCGTTATGCTCCGTCCTGATCTAAACATCCTCCACACTTTACACATAAAACATTACCTTTCCATCCGTTTTCCGTTCATCCGCAAAAACGAATAACAAACTTCTGCTGAAGTGGCAAAGCCGTCCTGCAAGGACAAATATTCACAAGAGTCGCAGGTTTCGAATGAAAATGAAAAACTACAGCCCAGTTTAAGTCTCAGGGTACTCTAATCTGCGTACCTCCAATCGGGGTACTCCAATCAGGGTACTCTAATCATGGCACCCCAAATCAGGGTACTCTAATCATGGCACCCCAAATCAGGGAGCTCTAATCAGGTTACTCTAATCATGGTACCCCCCAATCAGGTTACTCTAATCATGGTACCCCCCAATCAGGGTACTCTAATCATGGTACCCCCAATCAGGGTACTCTAATCAGG
>JAQMCW010000008.1:17799682-17811381 GCA_030068335.1 Chrysichthys cranchii | reverse complement strand
CTACAGTGTCATAAACAACAGATGGTTCTGTACCGACATAAACAACTGGATCAAGAAACAGCTGTGTGACGAATTCCGCGGTCGAAAAATCCATAAAAACAAACAATTCACTAGAGGTTCTGCGGATGCCGCGAAATACCGGGGAAATCCGGGGGAAAAAATGATATTAAAAGATATATTCTAAATAAAAATCCGCGACTAGCCGAGGACGCGAAATGTGAACAGCAGTATACCGGGGGATCACTGTACTACAACGATTTAGTCTAAAACCGTTATGTTAAACGATAATAGTCTAAGTTGTGATCTCAATACAAAAACATTACGTGGCTTTAAGGCTCCGAGTGCGTACTGGTGTTTATACGGGCCTTTTTTATAGCCACGCCCCCAAGCCCAGTTTCACACCACCCCCATCTTATAAAACATACCTGAAATTGGTAAGCGCCCAGCGCTGCCAGATAATTCTCTGTGCTTTAATAAGTAGAAGCCCAGAATAAACCCTCGCAGCGCTTTTCCCCGATGGAGTGATTGAGTACCTGTGAAGGCGACGAAGCTGGACACAGAATTAGCAGCGTTGCTAATAAGAGTAAAGGCAGACTCTCTGAATGTGAGCTTACATTTTATATACAAATCAGATACTGTAGTATGACTTACAGAGGCAGGTAAGGGGAACCATCGTGAAATGGATGTAATGCTAGCTAACGCAGATGAAGCGAAACTAGCAATGCTAACACGAACACTTAAAAGCTCATGAGAGCTCATTACAATGGAAAACACAGGACCGCGGATTCACCCTAGAACATCCTTGTGGATCAGCGTGAGCCGGATTTCACGTCTTTATAGAGTTATAGCACCATTTTCAAGCAGCCCAGTGGTCGAGTGAGCTTGAAACGGAGGTCATGACCTTCCTTGCTAACGCTATTGCTAGTTAGCATGCAAATGTCCGCTGAACTCTAAGTTCTCGCCTAATTTTCATTTAACGCTTAACTAAACTGTGTTAAGAAAAAAATGTTTCTGAAAGTTCGCTGTGTAATTAAGTATTCTTAGCTTTGTACAAGGGTTCTACTTGGAACCTTTCAGGGTTCCCTAAGCATACAGGGACAATGGACGTACTCCTAACAAGGCATTAAAAAAAAACGTTGCACAGCTAATTAGTATTTTCATGTATTTTATTTCCTATGGTAACGTATTTTTGTTTTGGTTTTTTTGCTGCGTATTATTCACGTCGTCATGAACTTCGTGTCCAGGCGGCGTCCTGATGACATCATTATCTCGACATCTTGACATTTAGTGAAAGGATAAACGGCGCTAATCTGTCATGTTGCATTGTGTCTCTTTCGGGATCGCTGAGAGAATGCATGAGGATTCCTTTAAAGGGGAAAAATAAAAAGAAATCTGCTTCCTTTGGAATTCTGTAAAAATTAAAAAGCCGGACGCGGAGCGCTACGCATCGACCTGCTGTGATCTCGGGTACCCTTCCCTTGTCAGGAGCGTTCTCGTAAAGCGGAGTGACAGCGACGGGGGAGGGGGACGGGTGTAGGGGTGATGGGGCGGCGCAGAGAGGGACGATCTTTAAAAATGACAGGCCACATCCATCAGGTTTACCGAGGTGCCAGGAGCCATAAAAAACACGGGATCTGATATGCATATCGCTATAATTAGGTGGATGAATAATTCATAGGGAATGAGTCAATATCACACACACAGCTGACCACGAGCTGATGAGGTGTGTGTGTGTGTGTGTGTGTGTGTGTGTGTGTGTGTGTGTGTGTGTGTATGTTCATTCAGAAAGGAACCTTCGGATTTATTTAATCTTCACATTTTGGAAATGATGTGCTAATCTGATTCACACCGCCAGCAGGGTTATCGCCGACAGGGATCTGGACTGGAAAAGAAACGAGATTAATCGATTAATGAGCTGAGAGGAGATGAAAATCCTCCATACACACACACACACACACACACACACACACACACACGCGCGCGCGCATTGCGTTTCCCCATCAGCGCTCAAACCGCCAGAGTTTAAAGAAACATTTCGGATGATAATTAACCGACGCAATTATTCGCCGGGTCGTTTGTCGTCGATCAGCCGAGACCCACGTGGCGTCAGGCGTCTGGCTTCTTGACGTAGAAGTAACATCGAGAAGCGCGTAGCTACCGGTTTTATACCACGGCGCCGATGAGTTCTGGATTCTGATTGGTCAGAATTTTCCATAACAGCAGCTCTGACGGTCATTCCAACAGTCATGTAAATCGCACGTCTTTATATCAGTGCGCTCTTTTTAATCATAATATGCCAGCGTTTCCATAGTAACAGCTCTGCTAATAATACATAAACAGGTCAAAAAATGTGTAACGGTGATAGGAGGAGATATTTAGTCCCCATTTACGGAAGGGTAAAGAGGTATCTTGAGGTTTTCTGACGTCTTCAGGACAGAGGAGTTCACGCTTCTTCGCCATGCGGTATGACTTGTTCTTCAGAACTAAACGTGATTATGAACTGTAAAACCATTTTTGGGATATTTTTATGAGGTTTTTTTGTCTGTTAGTGTCAATGTGAGCGCATGAAGATCTTTCTTTCATTGTTAGCTACATTAGCCTCGGAGCTCAAGTACAAAACTAAGGAAGCTAAATTCTGACCCTAAACACGCCTCGGCTCTTTGTGGAAAATTTCCCGTACGCAAGTGTGTTTAAAGACGTGGAGGTTCGTCCTCTCTGCTAAACGTGATCACTGTTCCTAACTTGTACCTGAAGTAATTCACGAGTCATGAAATTCACGAGCTAAACATTTCTTAGCGAGAAAAAACATGCCACTGCGGTTAAAATTTGGCTCCATCTGCAGCGGGTAAACGTGCGGAGGTTCAGTTAAGGTGGAAAGTGCTGAAGTTGCCACAACAAGAGGAACTCGACAGAGACGTGGAGTCGTTTCTTTGAGGAACGTCGCGAGCCGCCTCGCAGCTCTGCCTTTAAACCACTTAATGCTAATCAGGATCACGAAAGGACGCGAGCACTGATCGGTTCGTGTTCTCCTGAGTGCCGTGTTATCCGGAGGCCCTTGTCTCCGCTCTGCACTCGACGCCCTGACAGTCGGCACAGAACAGATGCCTGTGTGATGGCGTACACACTCTCGAGGACGCACTTATGAGAGAATTACGCCGTTGAAAGCAGACAGAAAGGAATAACGATCAGGACTCGTGTTTGTCTGTGCGCGTGTGTGTGTGTGGAGTCAACACCGTGCACGTTTGCAGATTCGCTTATAAACCAAATAACAGTGGAGATAAAAAAACTAGTGTTTATATATATATATGAATTGTAAAAGTTTACAGGATTTTTTTCCCCAGTCGATTTGGATGTAAGTCAGAGCAGAACGAAGCGCACGGCGCGGTGTGACGGAGTTACCAGAGTAACAAAGACGTCTATAAAATTAACCCCGGAGGGTTCAGCGCTCGAGCGGACATGAGAAGAACAAATTGATGACTGAAAGTGTGGGTTTGGCCCGTGGACACGCCGCTCCGTGTCACAGCGACTCCGATGAGTGATCAGTCACGATGTGGGGTCCTGCGGCCGAGCCCTGCGCTCCTCTGATGGATGTTTGTTGGGGTGTTTTTGTGGAGTCGGTACCTCGTGGACGGCGTCAAGCGAACCGTGTCAAGGTTAAAGACTCGGCCCATGATGATGCAGCTCCGGAGGCCGTGTGGAGTCCATTTGGCAGCGACACGTTCTTTCATGATGACAGAAGCGCCCGTTTGCTTTGTTAGCGCCGCGCCGTCGCGCCTAGGACAGGAAATATGGACCGCCGCTGGGGGATTGGAGTGGGATATGATGATAAGGAGCGAAAAAAGAACCAAAAAGTGTGTGTGTTGGGGAATAAATAAATAAAGGTGCTTGAGAAACACTTGAGATTTTTAAAAAGCTTAGAGGAAAAAAAGGCGGCTCGAGGCGTCACCACTGACAGGTCATTATCATAACGACCTACAGTCGCACGCCACATTAGCTTCCCCAAAGCAGAACATCTAGCCGCTGTGAAGCATGGAGCGTTCGGCTTTTTATTTTGGCAGCCATTAGTTCCTCTTTTTCAGACGGTGGAAAAATCAGGGAGTATAAATGTGCTGTGTGTCTGTGTGTGTGTGTGTGTGTGTGTGTGTGTGTGTGTGTGTGTGTGTGTGTGTGTGGTACTTTTTAAATCCTATAAGATGAAAAAAAACTCATTTTGGTTTCATCAACAGTGGAACTGTTTTATATACTGTATATATATTACATCACATCATGAAATCATTGCGAGTAGTTTCTAATGATGTGCAACAAAACAACAACAAAAAACCCAAAGGTTTTGAATGACGTTCCCAAACAACCCGACTTCAGAAAAGGTTCCAAGCCGGGCCTGTTTAGGAATCTAGAACCCTTAAATATTCCAAAGCACCCCAGAATAATTCTGAAGAAAATAAAGAACATATCAAATAATAATAATAATAATAATAATAATAATAATATTAAGGGTTCTCCAAAGGGACAGAACAAATCAGCTATGGTTTTACATTTCTGTGTCCCAAGTAGAACCTCATTAGGAAGTTAAGAATGCTAAGACATTGAGGAACCCTTAAAGTACTTGTTTTTTCCCAAGAGAGTGCACTAAAATACTAAAAAAAATATCTAACGTCATGTCTGGTTTGTTCTGTGCCTTTTGGGGAAACATTAACGTTCTGTGTTCTATGTTGTAAGTAGAACTTGATTAGTTCTCTAAACATCAAGTGGGCATGTGATAACTTTTATTTTCCCTCAGAGGATACGCTCTGAGAAATCTAAAACCATACATGCTTTATTTTGTCTCTTTGGTGGAACTCCAACAAACCTGCTGTAGAAGGTTTCTCTGTCAGACATGGTTCTCAGTGGAACCCATTAAAGATTAAAGATAAAAAACAAACCATTAACCACCTAAATAACCACTGAAAAATGCTTTTATTTTTAAATCCCGTCAAATCTAGGCCCCTAAAGAGTTTTTTCTTTTTTTTTATTTGTTCCACTGGGCCAACCCTATGTAAATATAGACCCCTCTAACGGAAGGTTCCTCTATCGGGGTAGGTACCAAGCAGAACCCCTGAGAAAGCTTAAAAGCATTAACTATCCAAACAAGCTTATTTCTAAATGTGAAAGAACCACAGATGATGATGGTTCTTCAGTTTGTCCCACAGGGGAACCTTTAAAGCTGCTTTGTAAAACCTTATAACAGAGGTATTCTCTATGTAAAGGTTCCAATTAGAACCTCTGTATAAAGCTAAGCACTGAAGGAACCCTTAATAAACCTTTCCACTACTGCGCACTCTTTGGAAAACTTGGTTAAGTCTTGGAGCCTAAAGCGTTCTCGGGATTGTTCCTCTGAAGAAACATCTAAAGCTTTAAGAGAAGGTTCCTCTAGTGATAGGTTCTAGAAAGTAAAGAACTCTTAACTATTCAAGGAACCCTTTGGGAAATCTGTTTTAAAAGCATGTGTGGTGTTTTAAAAAAAAATAAAAAATTGCGTGGTTTTGTCACGAACGTAAATGTTTTTATCTAAAGCCCGGATTTCCGTGTCTGAGAGAGTTCCATGTAAAACCCATTCTGACGCTAAGTTCCCTTAAGGAATCATTTTTTAAAGCGAGTGCTGTATAAATTATGTTAATAATCACTCAGAACATCAATGACATTGTTAATTAGCTCATGAGGAAAGTTTTTTAAGTTACAAAGTTAGAAGTTTAATAATAAAAGGGAGTCGCGGGGGAAAGGCGGAGAAGTAGGCTTGGGCTCTGAGGTTTAAATAAATACGTAGCGTTGACTGGAACCTTATTAATTCACCTTATTACAGATTTTATATTAGTTCTAGAATCTCTCCGTCTCTCTCACACACATGCACAGTGGTGTAGAGCTCCTGGCATGCTCCCAGACTAGGTGTTTAATATGAGAAGAGCTCCGCAGAGCACAGAGGTTCTTCATGTCCTCAGCTCCTTTACTCGTCTCCCAAAGACGAAGTGACAGACGCTCCGACGTTCCATTTATTATTAAAGGCAGAGAATAAATATTTGCTCGACCCGACACAGTGTGCAACAACGAGAAAGCATCAGACGAACAGGTTCTCCTGCCCATGAAATTTAAGTTACTCTGATGATGGACGTTTGAGAGCAGAACCCACAGCCATGCAACCCGGAGGATTCTGGGATGGCAGGAGAACCTCAGTGAACCTTAACAGTTCTTCAGCACTTCCTCTCTGCAGAGGAACTTTCTCTAGTAAAGCGCTAAACTACAAAAGTAATGTCGATGCATGTAAACGACACGCAAATGAAAAAAAGCGTCGCCTGGTCAAACGCTTTAGGGGCTCGGATTAGATATCAAATGAGGATCAGCTCCTAATTTCTTCTCAGCAGCCTTCTCATGAACCGGAGTATATTCAGAGAAAGAGTTCTAATTCTCTATACGAGAACCGAACTAGAAAATTAGCCTCTTTGCTGTACAGAATAGATGCTAATCAACGCTCTGCTTGCACACACTCATTTACATAAGACACGCCCCCAAAATCGACATACAGTACTACAAAGAAGTTTGGTTTGGGGTTTTTTTAATACAAATTTGGCCTTTCTTTGAAATTTGGGAACCCCTCATTATCCAGTGGTGCTCATGGTCCAGTGTTCCTTCAGGTCTACACTCATAACATAACCCTGTTTGTCGCACAAAATGGAGGAAAACCTCTCGACTGTGGTTTTATCTTACCCCTGCGATGTTCCGTGTTTATTGAGACATTAGGAAGAAAGGTGAATCCTGGAAGGAAGCAGCAGAAATCGTTGCTGCATCTGCTGAGTCTACGTAGCTAGCATGGTTAGCTCATATTGCTAATCTAACCGGAGAATGAAGCTAGCGCGAAGCCGAGCATGTAGCGCGTATATCAAACAACTGGTTTTCACACCGATTACAACGTGTGTTATTGAATTTGAGTTTAATTATAGATTTACATGCGATGTATAGCTACGAGCATTTCTCAGCAGAAGTCATAAAAATGTTTTTTTTTTTTTAATACTATACAGGCCACACCCCCAAGCAACATCAGGTGCTGAACATCCACAAGACGGAAATTAAGAGCTCGCATTAATGTAGCTTAATATTTTGAACTGAAGGTTATGTGACGGTTACTCAAATGATTGTTTGTTTAGATTTAGTCTGAAGGCAAAAAATCATGTTTTAGGGATATCTATGGGCGTGGTCTCTTGGCGTGTGATTAATATATAGTGCCACGCCCACCTTTAACCCGGATGTCCTCGACTCCATTTGGTCGTCTCTCTGACTTTAACCTGGTCATTAACCGCTGAGTTGAATCAGCAGGCAGCGCTGGACTCTGAGCTGGATTCGGTTTTACACGTAGCTCACGATCAGGTGGAATTACCTCCACGGCTTTAGAGTACGTTCTGCTTCATATCACGGCGCTTAAGCTCCGTGACGGACATGATGCCGGGATCAGGGATCAGAGGATCAGCAGAAGGGAGCGGGTTAGCCCAAGCTGGGATAATGACAGGAAGTAGGGTGAAGGCTGGGCATCTCTATTAGCCATCATGAGTTACTCAGCATGTGGATTCGGAATGCCTGCGGAAAAGAAGATGGCAGAAAATATTGATTTATCGTCTTGGGATTCAAATCTCTTCATGATGTGTGGAGTGGAATTGATTCTGGAGTTCCCTGGAATTCAGACCTATTCATGATGCCCTCAAAGTACTCACTCAAAACACACAAACGGGAGTGACTAAAAACTACGGATCCTTAATAGCCCAGTCTTGAACGTAGAACTTATCAAAAAGGCTTCCAATCCAACCTGTAATTATCCAAGTATCCGATCTATAAACAACCTTTAAAAGAGGAATTTTTTTTTTTTAATCTTTTTACACATTAAGTGTGTAAGGGTGTGAGGGAACTCTATGCAGAAACCTCTACACAGGAACTTTATTGATGGAACCTAATCCTATTAGGCAGCCTTCACACTAAACCCCCCGGAACTCATTATTTTCTTCCTGATACCGTTACATTACGTTACGTTACATTTGCGTCATTTGGCAGACGCCCGACTGACGTTTATCTCATTTATACAACTGAGCAGTTGAGGTTTAAGGGCCCACCAGTGGCAGCTTGATGGTAACCCCTGAGCAACCACTGCCCATCAGAACCACCAGGTGTTTAACATTTAGCTAGTCTTGATGGTAGATGATGGACTGATGTTCCTTCTTCTTGCAGATAATGCTCATGATGGTGCTTATAGGAACATTTAGGGGTTGAGAAATCCCTCAGTAACCAGTGGCAGTGCTGTGCCGCTCAGTGATCTTGTTGTGAAGGTCTTGGGAAAGCTCTTGAGATGTTCCTTCACATCATGAGATGTTCCTGGCATGGCAGCCCTCTGCCTGGATAGTAAGGCAAAGCTGGAATTTTATCCTGTTTATTAAACACGGGGTGTTTTTGTGTCATTTAATCAGTCGTACACACAGCACTGTCCAAGTTTTATCTGCGCTCATGTTGATACAGGGTTCTGATGCGCTAAATTCCGCATAACATGTTGTTTTCAGGCAATGTTGCTAATTAATGGCTAACGGCTACCCGGTAGTGAGTGACCCTGGCTGACCTCACCGCGTCACATTTAAAGAAAAGTCATAAAAGGAAGCTGAAGTTCCAGTTTAAACCTTGAAGGTTGTGTTTCATAGGGTGAGATCAGATTATTAGGGAGAGATTTTGATTAGATTTGTGGTAAAACACAAAACAGTAAAGGACAAAAAGAGCGAGCATAATAGCGCTTTTCCTGGAGGAGGCGTCCTCCATAGTGGCTTTCTGACCTGTACAAATGGAACACAGTAAAGCCTGGCGTGGCGTCGTTCCCAGCTCCGGGATCCAACTTCCGAGGCAAAAGGAATTCAGAATAACCTACCAGCCTGCATTAAAACAGGTGATTCTAATGATCACAGTCACCTGGGTTTCTTACTGTGGTCAAGACTTTATTCCACATAACTTTTTTTATCGATTGGAATATTGATTTGTAGTTTTATTGGATGCCAATGTCCGCTCAGCATTTCCTAAGAATTGCAGGACTGGAAATATGTTTACTCGAAAAACAGTCAACATGTTCGTTGAATATGTGTTAGTTTTCTCCACAGTACAGTATATGCAGTATCGCAGAAATGTCTTCAAATATTGTGACATGATATTTCTTCACACATTTTCGCCCAACCCAGCGCGTAACGCTACATGACTGAATGCTAATGTGTCTGGGGTTTTTTTTGTTGTTGTTGTTTTTTTTTTCATTGATGTGAAAGCACATTTATTCAGCCTTAAGGGCTGTGTGGGTATGTGTGAGATAATGAAATAAAATAAGTAAAAAGTCCACAGATTTGCATTTTTCCCCCCTGCTTGATAAGCAGCGTGAGCATGCTGCATTTTAGAGTTACACAGGCAGAGAAAGGCAGTTCACGGGAATGAAACGGGGAACCGGAGCAGTCTGCCACATCATTTAATTACACAGAGATGTCGTCCATCCCTGACTCTGCATTTCATTGCGGTGACTGTGTGTGTGTGTGTGTGTGTGTGTGTGTGTGTGTGTGTGTGTGGTGTGTGTTCTCCTGGCCTTTATTCAGACTGATGCCTGATTTAGATGCTCATCTCCGTTCCCTCATCTCCTCCTCACCCCCCCACAGGCGGATCAGCAGCTCTTCCTCCGCAGTAGATATGATTACCCGTTACGATCGGGTTTCGCCGCACTAGAATAATCCTCCCCATTACCTCCATAAATATTTCATGAGTCATTTTTGACAGTCACTGAGGCCGTACGTCTCTGTGCCGGTGTTTCATTTTACCGTTCCCGCTCCCTCTCTTGTTGCTTCTGTCTGAGAAGACCTCGTGTCATAACCGGGGCATTTCCACAGCATTTCCATGCGGTTATAGTTAGAACCGAATCCTATTGCTGTCAGCGTTCACCCTTACTCCCATTTTACCCTGTTGCCTCCTTATGTTATTTTCACTGTAGATACATAGAAGTAACGGAGACTTCTAAATGACCTCACACACTGCTCAAACACCTTTGGTACATGCCAAAATAAGGTGCTTTTGGGTTTGTTTGTTTGTTTGTTTTTCACATAAACATTAGGCCACGCCTCCTACCTCCTGTCTGACCCCTAACACTATGCTTATACTAGCAAGTCCTATTCAGGGTTTTATTAGGAAATGATAATAGTCATACTCAGTGTCCAGAGCTAACTAGTTCCTAATTACTGTGAAGATTAGTTGTTTGATTTACTTTACATGTTCCACTTCATACTAGCTTTGTTATCATATTAGATTAGCAAAGTGAGCTAACTCTGCAGAGGCACCAACAGTACCTCTGCTACTTCCTTCCAAGTTTAATGTTTCTTTCCAGAATAAGATCAAACATTAAACGGAAACCATGTGCATGTAAGAGCTAAACTAATCTGAAGAAGAAACGTCTGACCACACGTGCCATAGGACTGGCCTGAGGAGTCCTGCGAGCCGATCGTTTGTGTACTGTAATCACAGATGATGCTGGACACAAAGGCCTTAAAATATTAGCTCTGACACAGTGACCTTCAAGGCGGCTGGTGTTTGTGGATGGCTGACGCGCGTCGGCGTGAAAAGCCGTCGGTGGTCGGGTCACAGCTCTAGTCCTCAGGCTGGGAGTGTGGAGAGGTTCTCACCCTCTAATTAGCACGGTGTCTGAGGTCACAACCAGCTGTCATAGTCAGGGACCTGCAGCGGCGGAAAAGGTGACAGGTCTGTGTGGATTAAATGCACGTTAACAGTGAGAAGCCTCGTATCAAGGTGTGAAATATTCAGACAGGCATTGATAGGCTTTTATCTTTAGGCCACACCTCCTACTTAACACTGTATGTCCTTTTGTCCACGTTTATAGCTAACAGTTTGTCTTGATTTAGTAAACCATGATGGTAAACTGGCAGCTTCTGATGCACGTTTGTTACCTGTTAGATTATCAGTTATAATGAATAGTCCAGCAAACTTCACGTCTCACACACGTCTTTACTGATCAAACACACTTAGGGTCAAGGACACAATGAAAAAAATATACCATAAGTACTATATAAGTACTATATGTACTGCCTGCACCGGTGATGTGACAGCAAATCTTACGAAATGTATTTCCTTTTTAACAAAATTCATGAGTATTGCTTTGTGTAACAGCATGACAGTAACATGTGTTCTGTATTTCAGGAGCAGGATTCTGCAGGGTGGGATGGCGTGGTAGAGATCTTCTGCAGCTTCCTGCTGATGTTCTGAAGACCTGTGAAGTGTGCAGCAACACTGCCACCTACAGGCAGGGAATGTGACAGAATTCACGCTCGGGCACTGTGAGTTAGTTCTGGTGGTGGTGGGCGGGGGGGGGCACGGTTTTTGTTTAGCTATAATAAGTAAGTAAATATGTAAATAAAGTAAAAATAAATAAATAAAATGATGGTCTGCCTCAAACAAGATAAAAATGTATTTTAAAAAAAAGTGGCAAAATCAACAGAAAATAGAATTAACAAATCGTTTTAAAAAGATTTTTAAAAAGTAAGGACAAAGTAAGAATACATAAAAAAAAAACCCATCTTATTCTCAAGACGTGCATTTACACTTCAATTCAATTCAATTTTATTTATATAGCGTTAAAGCAATGGACATTGTCACAAAGCTGC
>JAQMCW010000008.1:17774658-17796861 GCA_030068335.1 Chrysichthys cranchii | reverse complement strand
CACACACACACACACACACACACACACACACACACACACACATATATATATATTCTCATATAGCTATCCATAATGAGCAGTCTGGCGACTGGCAAGGAAAAAAAACCCTGAGACGACAAGAGGAAGAAACCTTGAGAGGAACCAGACTCAAAAGGGAACCCATCCTCATTTACAGCTGTGTTTAACAGCTGTATAAACCTTTTATTCCAATATAATTTGAAATTTTTTCACTGCTAACATCATTAAACATCAGATAAACTACTTTTGCACTCCACTATAGATAGCTAGCTAGATTTTTTTTTTTTACTCCAAAAGTAGGGGCATGTTTAACTACAAATTATAATTTTATTCAGCATTGTTACATCTGTGTGTTTATTCCTTTATTTTATATGCAAGTATACTTCATTCATTCATTAATCTATCTATCTATCTATCTATCTATCTATCTATCTATCTATCTATCTATCTATCTTTCAGTAATTAGCAGTCAGCTCAAGAAGCTCATTCAGCTCCGAATCCCTGAGGTAAATTGGCTCAATCCGAAAACTCACTGCTCCCTACACAGTAGTGCACTATGTGCCCTGCTGCTATCACTGTGTAATCCTGACTTTTGCACTCTTTATAGTGCACTTTATATACAAGAGCGATACATTTGGGATTAGCCATCTGTTTTGTTACGCACGTGCCTAATTAACTGACCTGGCGGTTGTTCCTGAGGTAATGAAATATATGTTAGCTCGCAAGCTAACTTTTAATTGTTATGAATATTTCTTTCCTCAAACTTTCACAAATTTTAGCCGCACTCGTTTTGAAATAATGTTAAAGTAACTGGGGAAGTGCTTAATCTTGTTTAGATGTCAGAAACGTCGCGTTTAAAAGCAACACGGTTAGGAAACTAAAGCTAAAGAGTTAGGCTAATTGCTATTAGCTTTGCCAACGTAGCTAGCCACAGTGTTAGTCACTGTTTCGACGCTAAATACCTACAGTAACTCTTTTAAAAGTGGCCTTGTTAGTTCCAGAAACTGCAGGACCTTCGGGGGAAATGAATCATTAATAATTCTTGCTCTGTGTAGAGTTTATAAACCTTTACTATATTATTAGTTTACTGTATTATTAGGACAGTAGGGCGCAAGTAATTTTCCAGATCATGAGTAGTACGTATTTTAATTTCTACTCCATTTATCTCTGAGTACACAGAGTAGTGTTGCAGTTTTTTCTTCTTATACACACTAAAAAAAAAAAACATACTGTATGCTTTTGTATTTATTATATTTATTTATTCTTACTGTCACTGCTTGTATATATGTTGCATTATTTGCCCTTCTTTATTGTCTTTCTTAAATTTATTAATAACACAAAAAGGCAGCTTGTCCTGTTATTACACAGGTGCTTTGATTGAATGGTGATTGGTGTTAATTTTTAATAATTTTTAATAGCGTCTTGTTTTGTTTTTTTCTTACAGTGGGTTGAAGCCAGATTTAACAAATTTAGCACTATATGAATTCTAAGAACTTTTCCTTTGTCTGCCATTCGTGAAGCTGAGGTTTCACATAACCTTTCGGGGACTCGTGATCTTTTATGCCGGTATTAGGAGCTTTGCACAGGCTCATAATTGGATTGTGAAAAATCGTTTAGAACTTTAAAAACTTGTTCTCCTGATGACAGTTGTCAGTAAACTTCCCAGAGTTGCTGTGGGGTTTTTTCCCTGCAGTGAGGTTGGTGTTTGTTTGTCATTACCCTGAGCCTGTTTCCTGGTGTTGATGTTGATGATAACAGGACCGTGTGCCCTCCTCTCTGCAGGCAGACTCGGGTCGATGATGGACACCGCAGAGAGATAGAGACGTTACAGAATAGTGATCGATAACCTACACCGGGACGAGTTCAGTGTTTGGTTGTGAACGTTCCTCAGCAGCACCTTATGTGTTCTGTAAAAAAACAACAACACAAAACACCACCACTGCAACACCGTTAATGCACAACTACTGAGCTCTCTCTCTCTCTGTTATTTGATACCTGTCTATAAAATCCCTCCGTGTTCCCATTGGCCAGTGAAAGACCATCACCCAGACAACTGTACACAAAGATAAGGATAAGATACGCCCTGTGTGTACTTTGCCTGCTACTCAATAATTAAAGCACCACTTCCTTGTTCCAGCAGAGCAATCAAGCTAACTGTTTGTGTGTGTGTGTCTCTCTCTCTCTCTCTCTCTCTCTCTCTCACTCACACACACACACACACATACGTACACACACAACCAGTGCTGCTGTGTATAACTGAGGCAGATTTGTTTCTCTTTGTCAGGACGAGCTTTTAAAAAGTTAAAGATGATGATGATGAGGAGGATGAGTCTGTTCCCCCAGCAGGGCGCTCCTCTGGAGAACCTTTATCTGACCCAGGATGCGATCCCGCCGGCGGTCGAGAATGGTGAGCTACATATGTTTGTCTGATAGTTATTAAATATTTCATTTTGTCAGACATGTGTAGGTGTGTGAGCAGGGAAAGTGATGTTTTTTATTACACCGGAAATCAAGAAAAGCAGTTATTACTCATGATTTAGAGTTTTTATGATTTAATAATTATTCTGAATGACCTGGTTCATTTGAGTTGAGACACTGGCTTCCTTACAGTAAATAATGTTAATTTAAGTGCAGCATTATTAAACATAACACACTATTGTAGGTCAGTGATTATAGCTTTTTGTTTTCTGTGATGAAAACCCCTCATTGCACCAGTACAAAAATATAATAAATGCAATAAATCAGTCTAATTAAACAATTTATATAAAATCAAATAAATAATGAAACTAACACTAGTATATAATAAATAATAAGTAAAAAAAATACTAATATACGATATAAATTAGACATAGCATGATTCCATGGTTCTTTTCCAATACAAATACTGAATCCTCAAGTATCAGCCAGAATGATATTTTTCCTTTAAAAATGCTTATTATTATTACTGTTATTATTATTATTATTATTATTATGTTTTTTTTTACTGAAACCTTTTGTAGTTAAACTCACATTGCAACACATATTGTCACTGTAATCAAGTAAAAGCATGACTATAACAAAATTCAGTGCCAATACAAAGCAGTCAAGTCAAAAATATCAATTCCTGTCTTTGTCATTTGTAACATGATCCAGTGTCCCAAATATTTGGATTTTTTTCAATACTGATACTGGGTGTTGGCTAAATGCTGTGTCTAATATGAAAACACACAGTGAATAGCATTAAATTACTAATAAATAATATTCACTTATGTAAAACGTTTTTGTGTGTGATTATGATGTTTTTAATCATTAATGAAACTGGTGTCTGGTGGTAGACGTTTTGAGAACCCGATGCAAATAGACACTCACTAACATGGCTTGTGTTTTCTCAGACACACATGAGCTGGTGTCCGAGCTGGTTAAACTTCCAACCAGAGCCCGAATACAGGCCATACGAGCTCTGCCCATTAGTTTCCACGAGCGGAGATATGTCAGGTTATAATGCTTTTCTGTATTCACCCAAGAGTTCCCTGCAAGCAAATGACGGAGCCGGTACTTCTGCGTGACATCGTCCGATCATTAACACACACTTGTTTTTCCACTCGGATTTCAGGGGCAGAGTTATGTCAGTGAAACACTCAAAGAAGAACGACATGCTCCCGACATGCTGCACCGACTGCCATCAGCAAACCTCACTGGTAATGACGACGCCAAACTGAGTTCATCACACTCGACAAGATAAATATTTCCCAAGGCTGTACTTCAGGACTGTTATCAACTTTGTGCTAAACAGTAGCTCCAGGGTTTTGTCCTGAAGGTTTTGTCATATCCGTACACCCTCAGAGCCATGTAACTTCTCTCATGAACCACAGATTCTTCCCTCTGAAAACGTAGATCCTCACCTCTAAAGGTGAAACCCGTTTTGTTGTAATAAGTTATATTTATTATAATAAATATAATATAGTTGAGAGAGTAGAAATGTCAGGAATTGATGGTGGAAATGTTCTTGTGAAGTGATATATCTTGAAGCAGTATTTTAAGACAGGCTATTTCTGTAATTATGTGACTTTAGTTTACCTTCTGGTTAAGATCAATGTCTAGAATGTAACCAGGAAATGATTTTGTTTCAGGATTATAGGCCCAACCCTAGACCTATAAAATTGCTCAAGTAAAAAGAAATCTTTTGTGTTTCCTCTCTCTCTCTCTCTCTGGTCAGTTTTTCCGCAGGTTCAGTACCGGAGTGGCCACGGCCTGGAAGCATTTGGTGATATGGCGGGACGCTCTGAAGGAGATCGGTGGCCGCTTCGGCAGCTCCGTCCTCTCCTACTTCCGCTTCCTGAAATGGCTACTCATGTTGAACATCATCTCACTGCTCATCAATTTCTGCTTCATCGCCATACCACAGATCGTCCACAGCCCCAACATCACACACACGGTGAACTTCAGAGGTCTGGAGCTGCTCACAGGAGCCGTGAGTTCATTTCAACTCTGTCAAAAAAAAAAAAAAATAGTATGGTAAAAAAAAAAATCCCAGATTTGTTTTGTGTGATTTAATTTTATTCGTTAATGATGATATGAAGGATGAGATTATTAGGGCAGATCTTGCATTGCATGGCATCCTAAGAAGTTTGCTGAACTTGTTTGTGGATTAGCGATAGCGAGTTTTTCCTGATTTATGATGTTGGACAAAGCATACATTCTATGAAAGTGAAAGCTCCAATGTGCCTTTCCTGTCCTTTCTTTTTGTTTGTTTTCCTGGGAGCCACCATGTGAAAGACAGTTCTCAGGTTTATACTAATTATATTAAAATGACAAGCTGTCTGCTTTAACGTATTCACTTCGTGAGAGACTGCTGATCAAAAGACTTTAATAGCTGCTCTAGAAGAAGTGAGATCAGGAACAAACTTCTTAAGTTTAAATATGTGCATCAAATAAAAACATTGAAGAATGAATGTATGTCGTATGAATGAATGTAGTTTTGGCAAGAAAGTTTTCCTGCATGATTACGCTTCATCAGAGCCACCAAACTTAATGTGACATGTTGGGACAATTCACCCAACACGTACATGAGATCAGCTATGATGCAAACTTGTCTTTTTTGTGCTATATTTGTCCTTCACTTTTTCCCCCCTTTGGTGGCAATTTTGCATTTATGGTCCCATACAAATACATAGAGTTTTGGAATCAGTGCCTTCGTGCTCAGTCATACTTCATCAGAGAACCTCCAAACTTCACTTTAAAGCTCAGACCCACTCACCCAGCACACACATTCGTTCTTCATGATCTGCACTTGTCTTTTTTTGCACTGCAGAGCAATCACACTCGCGTTTTCTTCCGGAAATGCATCTCTATTTTAACCTACTTGTCCCTTGAGCAGCAAATAAAATAAATAAATAAAATAAAAGGCTTCAAGTCAGACAGGAAGTCTGCAAGCCCCAGCTAATCATTTTTCCACCACTGATTAGGTTTTTTTTGTTGTTGTTGTTTTTGTTTTTTTAAGCATAATCACACATACTCACTCCTACTGATTTGATGGCAGTCATAACGACAATATTATTACTGCTAGCATTCTTTTTATGTTAATGTTTTGGTGTTATAAAAAGGTCTCTGATTTAGGAAGGAATAAGGACTTGATGATTTCTTTTCATTATTCTGTAATTGTAAACTTTAGAAAGTGTTGTAATAGATTTAAACTTTAAGAAGTGTAGTGCACTGTGGCAGGTCTTATTTTAGTGTATGATCATTTCACTTTTCCATTTATTTGCCGCGCATATGTACTTACTCAGGCTTCAGTATGCAGAAAATGTATGATGTGTTCCTATATTTGTGGCGATAACAAACTTACGTGATATTATTTTTATTATAAAACATTATTTGTGTCTTTGTGCTTGTCGACAGGGTTACTTCAACCAGACAGTCTTCTTTTATGGAGGCTATAATGGGGACGTTATTGTAAATCAGCCTCGTTACAACATGCAGCTGGCTTATTTCTTCACCATAGCAGCTTACTTGGTGCTTTGCGGATTGTCGCTTATTTACAGGTGATGTAGCGTGACATTTCTAAATATATCCTATGAGGAAAATTATCAGGAACATTAAAGGCTGTAAATAGACATATAATAGTTTATTAGCAGTGCTGCGACATGCAAACAAACCACTAAGCAAACACTGTGAACGTTTTATAGTGTGCTCTGTCCAGATAGGGAAGTGTTGAGTCACTGCTAGGAGCATGTGGTGACGCCTGGCTGTATTTCCTGTGTCCTTAGCATGGCCAGATCCTTCCAAAAGAACTTTGTGTTAGTATCTGGCCCCGTCTCTGGCGGCGCGTGGCGTCTTCTGTGCAGCTGGGACTTCAGCGTGGTTAACGAGAAGGCCATCCAGAACCACAAGAACAACCTGGGCATCCAGTTGAAGGTCTGATCATATAGGATTATATAAATCTTATAATCGAATGAGGTGCCAAGGTTGTTTTTTGTTTTTTGTTTTGTTTTTTTTATATGAGGCAGTTCCGAAAATCTTTTTCCCGTAGAACTAGGAGAACCAGACTAACACAGATCAAACAGAAAAGATCTCAGGTAACAGCAAACAGGTGAGAACAGACCTCACAGGTGCAAACTAGGAAAGACACGTCATCATGAGTGGTAAACTTTCACTTACATTCAATTACCTGTTGTTATCCTGTTCCAGGTAATGTTACGTCACATGACCACAGAAATCCTTGTTTATAAATAACTACACTGAATGAGTAGTGCAGGTCAGAGATACGGTGGAAATATCATTTGGACACATTTTTATGATGCACAATGTGTTTTATTACAAAAATGAGCATGAAAGCTAACACACAAGCAAAAATGTATTGTCAGTATTTTTATCTTTAATTTTTAGCTTTTAATTTAACTTAAAAATTAAGTGGTATTTCATGTTTGCATAAAAAAAGCTCTTTAAAAAGATGTCATATTGCACCCACAGATTTATTTGACAGCTGTTTTTTTTTTTTTTTTTTTTTTTTTTAATGTATATATAAATCTTTTATTTTATTTATTTATTTATTTATCCAAAGTAAACTAAAAGTGAGACAAGATAGAAAAAGGGTTCTCAATGTGGGTTCTCTCTGTTCTGTCAGTCCTGGGATTTGAACTCCCAATCACGTGTCATTCTCATCTGTATTCTGCAGGAAACTTTATCTGAACGGCTGCAGAGAAAAGCCACGGTCTCGAAGTCCACAGTTCTGAAACGGCTGGCGCTTTATCTCCTGGCGTGGACGCTGTGTGTCGGCCTCGCCATCGGCTCCTGCGCAGCCATCTACTTCCTGCAGTTGCACCAGTGCCCACTGGTGAGCTTTTACTTCACTTTTGCTACACCATTATTCTCATAGCTGAACCAAAAAAAATCTATATCAGTGAATGTGCTGATTATATATTATCCAGAGACAGGTTTTTCATTAATATCAATATACTCAGCATATCAGTGTATATAACCTTTTATTTAAAGGCAATAGATTAGATGTACTTTATTAATCCCAGCCTGGGAAATAATAATTTTTAATAATAATAATAACACAAGCATGTTGGTGAGTTCTTTCAATGCTTAGAGCAATGCCAGTGTACTCATAAAATTAAATGATGATAAAATCTGTTTAGCTGTATCTGCAATGAGTGATACAATACTGTATAATATTCATGGGGTGTATTTTTGTGCTTTTCAACACCCATTGACCACAAAAGCAGCTTCACGAATCTACGCTCAGAGGTAGCTCGATATTCATTATCATCTGTTCATATAGTTGGAGATTGTAAGCATAGTGTCTGTGTCAGTCACCTGTCAATTAAACTGCATATTGTCACACTCTATCTGTACTAATCTATAACAGTAATAGTATAAAATAGATTTGGCACCACCCCAATACCCGAGGATGGTACTGGGCCGATACCAGGGGGGAAAAAAGATGAATTAGAAACTCAAGGGAAAAAAGAATGAATTTGATCTGATTCTGTAACAACAAATAGTTTGGAAAAGATTGAAAAAGATTGATTTGTTTTTATGTATTTATTTATGTATTTTTAATGTATTTTATTTTTTATTATTTAAACTTTGAAATATTTGTGAGAAAGCTGCCAGGTCATGTGCAGGTTTTGTGTGAGTCATGTATTTAACTATTTATTTAATTTTTCCTGGGCTTCAAAATATGGTTTGAAGTGTAGCAGGTTTCAAAGATAATATCATCAGATTGATATCAGCGTCACTTGATGTTCAAGGTTTTATTTTAAGCCTTAGACACCAAGTGATCTTGTGATCTCTATAACAGTAGTAATGTGTATAATAATTTAACTAATAATAATTGTGTTTCTTTTAAGGAACAGATCAGAATGTAGGTGACCAAGTAGTCCCGTTCTGGGAATTTTAGAGAAAGTCAAATACCATCTTTTCATTCTGTTTCAATTCGTATTGTTATGCAGGGAAGTCTGTGTGTCATCAAAGTTTACATGCATGTTAGCAACGAGCAAAACAGGAAAGCATTAAATGCATTACATTAAAAAAAAAAAAAAAAACTTTAAGATTAAAAAGCGCTGTTTTTTTTGTTTGTTTTGTTTTTACTCCAGGATAATTCCGTGTTCGCAGATGATTTAAATGCGGAGGCGTCCACACTGATCGTGCCTGTCGTGGTGTCCCTCGTCAACCTGATCGTTCCTCTGGCCTTCTCCCTCGTTAATAAAATGGAGCACTACACCAGCCCCCGCACCCACATCTACATCAGCATCATAAGGTCAGCTCTATAATGCTATTAAAGCCGTTCCAAACAAAATGTAAATGAACACGTTACTGCAAATGGGATCAAAGGCAGTGTCAGCTCTGTAATTACCCACTGGATAAGTCAAAGACGCTGACAGCTCTGTAATTATCCATTTACTGTGGCCAAACTAAATGGTCTAGTTATATAATTACCCAATTTATTAATGTGCGAAAGTTAGAATGTCACATTTGCAGTAACTGAGTAGCCTGTACTTAATTTCTTTTTAATTAGCCTTAATTTAGCCTTAAATGGGCAAAATGATGATTCCAGACTTTTTAATCTTTTTATCTCACAGAAATGTCCTGCTGAAGATGTCCATTCTGGGAATACTGTGTTACTACTGGCTCAGTGACGTTCCCAGGACCATCCCGGTAAAAATAATATACATCGTGGTGCCACGGCTATGGAAAATACTCCTCTCTGATTGGCGGGATAGCATTAAATCCTTGTATTGGACCAATGGTTTTGCTCCTGAGAGTCTTTTATGCAAGCAAACTAGAATGTTTCAGAGGCAGTTTATCTAGTCGTACTGCAGGGTATAGGGTGAATATTTCTCTGTTGCACCACACTGTCTGTTATTATATGAAATTGTAGGGATCTACATAACAGTCATGTTTTAAGGTTTATATTTAGTCCTCCCCTAACCCCTATTTCTTCTCATGTGGTGAAACATATAATGCACACTAAGTCAGATTTATTCATTTATTTATTTATTTATTTATTTTTGTCTGCCTCATCTGATGTTTTGTACTTTTTTTTTAGTGTTGGGAATCGTTTGTGGGTCAGAGCGTGTATCGTCTTGTTCTAGTCGACTTCATCTTCTGTCTCCTTGGCTCATTCTTTGGAGAGTTCCTCCGCAAGTAAGTCCTAAATTGTATTTATTTAGAGATTGTTAGTTATTAAAACAGTGTTAGAAGAATGTTGATCTACACCTTGTTTGATTTATTTTATTTTCACAGCATAATTGGAACAAAATGCATCCCGAGTCTCGGTATTCCCGAGTTTGATATCGCCACAAACGTGCTCAATCTTATCTACGCTCAGACGCTCGCATGGTACGTTATAATTGTCGTTGTTGAGTCAAAGGATTCACCGGTTCCTGTATATTTTAACCGTATTAGATTGCATTAGACTGCAGTTTTGTTTCCTTGTTGTAGGATCGGGATCTACTTCTCCCCACTGCTCCCCATCATCCAAGTCATTAAGCTGTTTATCATCTTTTACCTGAAAAGGGTGTGTCACCTGATGATGCCATCATCTTTTCAGCATTCTGTGGAGATATATATATGTGTGTGTGTGTGTGAACTCTGACCCTGTGTTCCTGGCTCTGATACACAGGTCACTTTGAGTATGAATTGCCAGCCACCGAAACACACCGGTAGAGCTGCTCAGATGCAGACGGTTTACATAGCGCTCCTGTTTTTCCCCTCCTTCGTCGGAGCACTGTCCCTGGTGGCCTACACTGTGTGGAGGTAGGAGGATGTCCAAATGCTTTTATTGCAGTTCCAAGAACTAGAACCTTAAATCCATGAAAACTGGAGCCATTTTTCCATCAGTGAACACCCCAGTGCTACTTAAACTGTACCCAGTAGTACTTGGGGATACTGGTACTGTTCCTGGAAAAAAAAAAGGAGAAAATTAAGCACAGATATTCTTTTCATTCATTTTTCATTGTCTCCTTATTCATTATTATTTTTAAATGTTAATAATTAATTATCATGATTAATATTGTCCATATTACTATTAATAGTACTAATAACAGTATTAATTTTTATTTTTTATTTTTTTTTACAAAACATAATTGTCACGTTTTGGCGACATGGAGTATTATTTTGCTGCGGTTCTTCCATGTTTAGAAACAGTACACCCGAGATAAACTCCTCTGACCTTGAAACAGAATACTCTTATTCCACCAGACCACTTTAAATATTTAATTTAATCCTGAATCTATTGTTTAAGCCTGAAAGGTCATCTTGTTTTGATTTGTCTCCAGTTACAATAATATGACCGCGTCCCTCGTCTCTGTGCCACTCAGGACTCAAGTAAATAAGCAAACAAACAAATCAACACAGTGAAATGGTTATATGAGAAGTCAGAACCCTAATCCTTATGAAATATTGCTTTGAGCTCTCAGTCAGCGTTCCTCCATGGTTTAGAGCACAGCCCCCCCCCCTTCTCTTGCTCTCAAAAAATCTTCTCAGCTTATCATTTTGCAAGTGTAAACCCCTCTGTCCTGAAGACTTTCCTGAGCTGTGAAACTTTGCAAAGCACCACAATCCACTAACAATGGGGACTCCTACCATAGATGTTAGATAAAAGCCTCTCAAGTCCCCAGATAAGGACTATTACTATAGAAACAATAACATATTAAAACAAGCATATTAATATAAACCTGTAGTTCACTAAAGAACTGTTACAGCAGGAACTAATGTCCAAGCCATGCCGTTATACAAAAATATTGCACACGTGGCCAGTCAGACTTGAGAAACCAGCCACGCTGTGGAATAAATATAATAGCAAATTAGCATTTAACATCAATATATTTCCTAAAAGAAAGCTTTTTGTTTTGTGTCTTAAAACAGAAGAGGAATATAAACCGTAAGCCGTTGTGTGTAGAGCACAGTGTACACTGGTGCCGTATGTAGTTTGTGGTAAATCGTGTATACGATTGTGAATTTGCGTTTGTGTTGTAGTCTGAAGCCTTCTGAGCGGTGCGGCCCGTTCCAGGGTCTGGACACACCTTTCCAGGTCATTCGCCAGTGGATGAACATGGTGCACGACATCCCAGGATCCCAGTGGGCCTGGTGGATTTTCGAACACGTACTGGGGAGCGAGCTGTTCTTCTACCTGATGACTCTCATTGTCCTGTAAGTTCTTTAGTGCACAACTCGGTGTTCAAATATGCTGTAGTTTTTACATTTTAAATGTTTTAGAAATACAAAGCGAAGGAGGTGATTGCTTAGTTCGCTAGTTAGATGTTCTTGAATGATGACATCAGGCCACCTAAACCTCATACAGACAGACTGAAACATTAATTCCTTCACAAAAAAAATAAATAAATAAAATACGCCAGATACCATCCACAATGCAAAAGCCGGAACACAGCTCAAAAGACAATCTGATAAAGGATTCTAGCTTTTGAACCTCGGTCAAACAAAATTTATTTTCCAATTTGTATTCCTCGCATATCTAATGTTTTTATATTTTCAAATTTGCATATAAACAGGTTCTGCCTTATCATGTGTGCCCCTGAGTGGTGAGTGCGTTATGTTCTCAAGTTGTCCGTCTGTCTGTCTGTCTGAGATTCTTAAGAGCGAGTGTTTGAATGTTTGTAAGATTTATATGGAATGATCGGAGTAACCAGCAGGTGAGCTGATTTTAGATTTTAGAATAGAGTTAAACAGGATCAAGGTCATAACAAAGTAAAACAAACAAAGTAGATTTTTTTTTAATAGCTTACTTCCTGTATAAAGATGATCAGAGCTTTGGGTATCACTCAGTTTTGAAATGAGGTGCTCAAAAATCTAAACCTTGGATGTTTTTCCAAAAAGTGATCATCACATACGTGAATGTCGTGCATAAAAACGGGTGGAACAGATTGCCCAGACACCGGTCTAATATTTTAAGTCGCTCCAGTCTGATAAAATAAGCTTCCTTAATGGAAAACTGAAGATGGATGCTTTATGATGCTTAAGTGCAGTTTTATGACTCTAATTCATAACGTACACTAGCCTAGGATAAGTTTCAAAATCAAACATTTCTGCCCTAAAACCAAAGTGCAGCCGATCATTTCTCTCTCATGTCTTCGTCCTCTGTTCCAGCGTTGTGACTTACTTCCTGTGGCAAGTCACTCAGGGCAGGAAGCAGCTCATCCGGATTCTACATGAGCAGATCGTCAATGTGAGTTGTTCTTTAAAAAAAAAAAAAAACAACAACAACAAAAATACCTCAAGCACTTCTTTCTACATATTGCTCAAAAACTTTGATCTCACCCTCATCCTGATATAACCTTTACCTTCTGCATGTTGTTAGGAGGGTAAGGACAAGACCTTCCTGCTGAACAGATTACAGAACATACAGAAACAGCCGAGAGCCACTGCAGCCTTCAGTCCCCAGGTGAGACGCACTTATTCTCCATCCACACACACACACACACACCCACCCCTCCGGTGCTGTTCTAGACTTTACAGTAGATGGCACTGATTTGCCTTGTGTGCATTTACACAACACGGCTCAGTCAGGAATAACACGCAATAATAATGAGAGAGCCGTGGGCCATGCAGCCCTGCTGAGGAGGTGAGAAAAATGTTTGTGAAATATTAAACTGCAGAATTCAGCCTCCAAGTTTTGAGTAACGAAACATGACATTTAGAACTAATAAGAATTGTGCCTATGTTTCTCTAGGTTTATTTTACGCCATGAACGTAATAATGTTGCTACGACTGTACTATAAGGCTCGTCCTATAGGACGCTGCTGTTATATCGGTGGTAACGTATAGCCAGGATCACGGAAATCGGAAAAGAAACTTGTAAAGTGAATTAAACGTACGTGTTCTGTGTTTAATTTTTATAATGAAAATATTACACCATTTATCATCTAAAAACAAGCATCACCAATTTAGTATTGAGCACATGGACATGGGGCAGTGAACACGTACCCAAGTCATGCTTCCAATTTCATTCACGGACAGCCGTGTGCTTGGTCAAATATCTAGCTATATATACTTTTTGGGCACTTTGATATCTATTTTGTTGAAGTTCATTGCTGGTGTAGATTTTAATGAATACAGTTGATCCTCTCATCTATGTACACCACATTAACGGATATCGGATGCAACAAACAAAATCTGCTGGTCTGATACATAATCCATCAGCCAGAATGTCCAGAAGGAAAGTTTAAAAATCCCGGGTGTGGCAAACGGAGTCCTGTAGTTCAGCAATTGTCCGCTAGGTGGCGGTGGCGTGCGACTAGTTGCTTACAAGTGTCAGTTGAGCTGTGGGCGTTGTGAAGCTATACTGTTTTTTTTGACGATTATTTGGTGTTTTTCACGCCAATGTTTTCTCAATGTACTTCCCTATTTATGTTGGTCGTTATGCTGCTTGTCATGTGTACAGTTACTTGGGTAGCAAGCACTTTTATGGACCTTAGTGGTGTTTTTCATTGGATTTCCATTATTTTAACACCCCACCACCACCACTAAACACTTAAAACACTTCACATCAACGGACTATTCAAGTCAACGGACAACCTATTCCCCAATTAGTCTGTTAAAGTAGATGCATGAAAAGGGTATAATGCCATGTTTTTCGAGTAATCAAATTCTTTGAAATGCCAGCTACAGATGTATTCTAGCTGCCTTTCTTAAGAACACTCACCGCATCCTGGCGAATATCAAGCTTTTTTTTTTCCTCACAAGTGGGAAACAAGTGAAATTGTGCATTTAGGAATTCTGCAATGACTGTGATTCGGAAACACGCAAATAAATGCTTTGGGATTATTGTAGAGCTTTATTGAGCTATACAGCTCTAAAATGAGAACTTGACATTTTAAGAACTAGTGTTTCGTCATCTGCAAGGCTTCGAAATGTATTCTAGAGCCTCGATGCACAAATAACATTCATCATCCACAACGCTGTTAAGATAGATTTGATGTGCTAGCGATCTCAGAGTTACTCACATCATCATCATGATGTATTTTCCAGAAGTGATTTCAGGATATTTCAGTGTCATCATGTCCGTGATGGCAGGATTTCTTTTTTTTTTTCCCCTCTCTTTCAGGAATTCACCGAGAGAACATACTTCAATCAAAACTGGATGAACACCTTGCCGATGGAAATGTGAGAATATTTTTTAAAGACAATTTGGGCCTCGTGTTGGTGAGTAATTACGAGGTTCCCGTGAGCCAAGGCTCGGACTGTTTTTCTGTCAAATTGGGAAATCAGTTGTTAGTGGTTCCCAGCACAAACAGACTTAATTCAACTCTTTTCCAGAGTAAAATATAGAGTTTTAAAACAATAAAATAGGAGTTGTGGTTCGGGGTGGAGACTCGTACTGTAATACAGAACTTAGTCCAGTAGGGGGCAGTGTTTCCTTAGGCTGCTAAATTCATTTCACTTTATGTACAGCTGTAAAATATGTTTAGCCATCACTGTAGCAAGTGTAAGAAAAATATTCAAGGAATAAAACAGTGAAGTGATACTGTTTTATTTTTATTGTGAAAAAGGTTGTCTCCCCCCCCCCTCCATACACTAAGAACTGTACAGTCAATAATTTAAAAACGGTTCGGTTCATCGTTCCAAGAACATTTTGAAGATTCCTTAAATTACACAGCAGCTTTTAGCTTACACCCAAGGAAAAAAAAATAGTGTTTACAACTGTGTGCTCATTGCATTCACATTGTTTTTCCCTTTTTTTTTTGTTTATAATTTATCCAAACCCACAGGACAGGACATGCTCTCCACACACAGATTAAACCTGTAGCACCCCTGGGGTCATATTCAACCCTAACTTTTTTAGCTCACCCTTATAGATGGTCTGGGTTTTCCAGGGTTAAACCTGGAGATTAAAAACTAAACTGTGTCAACTGCGAGTTGATTTTTTTCTTTCATTAACGGGTTTAATCTGCGTCTGGAAAATGATCCCTGTGATTTTAAAAGCAACCATGTAAAAGAGATTCAGAAAAGACAAACATTAAAACTAAAAAAAAAAAAAGAAACAAAAACAAGAATCAAAGACCCATTTTACAATACAAAACCCAAGGACTTTTCCTAACTAAATCACGGCCTTCCAGAATGAACATCGCAGCCAAAAATGCAACTGTAGACAGACGTTAACTTTACTAAATGATAACCAAGGTCACGTCTCCAAATGCACTCTCACACACAGGATTCTATCACTTGTTGGCTAAAGTGAACTCATCACGTGTATACGTCCTACTTAGCTTGGTTTCGCTCTGAACATGAGCGCTGAAGGGTCTGGGAGACATTTTATTTATGGCGTGGTACGGTTATCGATCGAGGGGGGCTTTGAACAAAATCCCTGAGATAGAGATATAGATAGATAGTGAGCGAGCCCGAAGACTCCATGCACCGTTTTTTGCGGCAATTCATTATTCATCAGGATTGAAAAGAATTCATTGCTGCACCTTCCAACGGGTTCATAATTAATTCATCAAAATAATCAGGAGCACGTTTTTTGGTGGGGCTCCGATTGCTGTTTAGGGGGCATACAAGGTTTGTGCTTAATATTAATAAGTTCACCGCTCTGAGGGGTCTTTTTTTTTTTTTATCGTCGTCGTTAAATCAATTGTCCGATCACTGTCTCTGCATCCTTCAGAATAGAATTTGGATAAAAACCATGCTTCGTGAAGAAAACTGACCTAAGAGTAACACTGCTACAGCAACACTGAAATCACGGGACTGGGACTGATGAAAGGACAAAGAGAAAATGTGTCAAGCTGATCCGGGGTACATAAGGAAATACTCCAGTGCTTTTTCTACCACGTGTGTCTGTTTGTGTATCTGATTATTACAGACAAGAATCGACATGACTTCCTGCAGGGGGCGTAAAACCTGTTTAATTAATTTAGGAGTCTAGCAAAACATGTTTGTAAGTGAAGCTTTAACTCTGGAACTGTTCCTTGTTTTTCAGAGGGAGGAAATTTATTTTGCAAATAGGTGTGTCGCTCTGATCGCGTACGGATACGACTAAAGTGTACTGTAAATAACCAGAAATAACCTACTTTTTTTTTTTTTTAAACACTGTATTGCTCCAGTCGATCTAGGAGAGCAGCACTGGTTAAAGTTTCCTGTTTTAGACTTGCATATTTCAACAAGAGTTCAGAATCGCCCTTTTACTTCATCGTGAGGGAGTTATTTAGTACAGGGAAACATGCTTCAACTTGTTCATGGTCATCAAACACACACCATAGATTAGATACAAGGTGCATCGTAGATTAAGGGCGAGATTAGACTTAAAAGCACTGGAGTATTCCTTTAAACTAAACAGAAAAATTTGAACAACGCCAGATTAGGGTATAGATGGTTTGGCACAGGGGCTGAACGCAGAGAGAGGGAAGTGTTCCAAGAAAAACAATTCAATGTGAGATCATGTTTGAAGAAAAAAAAAAGCGGGGGCAGGTGAAATGAACCGTCATGTCTCGGTGAGTGCAGGCGATCTCGAGTGGACTCAAAGGAACCCCAGTCCCCTGAGGACCTGATGTGTGGTTTCCAGAAATTATTGACAAAAGAAAATCCAAATCACACCTTCGGCGTTGATCATAGTGTGTGCAAACCACCACCTCGCAGTGCAATTCAGTTATACTAGCACTTAACTGTTGTGGGGCGTCATGGTGTAACATGCGGGGCGGGGCCCGACGTGGCCGTGTTTGGTAAAAGCCATCCATCGTCCGAGAGAATCGAAATCTCTGGCGAGTTTGTCTGAACTGTCTGAGGAACTGGGGGAAAAAAACCCAAAACATGCTGTTAACGAGCTGAAGCTTAACGAGCTGAGTGAAGAATCTGACCAAGTCTCGGAGTTGTTCGACACAGGACGTGTTCAGTGAGCTGTGCGTGTGTACATGTAGTAATATGAGTGACTGCAGCGGATGTGATCTGGATCCTCCTATGAGTTCCAAGGGAACGTTTAAGGGGCGGGGTTTGGATCCGTCCCCCCTACCCGTTCCAGGCTAGGAGATCTTGCAGTTGTTGCGTGTGCAGTTCTGAGGCGGGCTCTGCGGCGGCCGGATGGATTTGGAGCGTTTCAAGCTGTTGCCTTTGCTGCCGCCGCTGTTGGCCAGCGAGTACGAGCGTCCGTGCATCATGACGGCGTTCATCCCGTTGGCCATGGAGAAGGACTTCAGGTGGCTCTTGATGGCGACGGGGAGTGGCAGCTTGTCGATCAGGTGCACCGGCGTACACGAGACGATGGCACGACAGCACAGGTCCTGCAGGCTAAACACTGAAAAGGTAAACACAGGCACAAAAGGTGTATTAAAAACAAAATAAAGCCTTCAGCAAGCTCCACAGTCCATGTTACTGTTACTGTACATAGGTCAAGCAGGACAAGTCTCCAGTTTCCACTGGAAGGGAGAGGGACCAGTGAGGGTCAGCTTTAACAGAGTCGTACTTTAACGTCTATACAGATGCACTGAAAGATCTGACGCCAGAACAAAGTTCAAGGTAAGTGAATAACTTTAATTACTTAATTGTCCAGCATGTGAGTCTGGAAGCCATTTTAACTCCGTTTATCTGTGAAATCTGGGAAATGACTTGTACTTGTGAAACACATTGTGCACTTCTAAAACAAACTCAATTGTTTCATAAGTACAACTCATTTCCCAGAATCCACGACTCACATGTTAGACAAAAGTAATAAAATACTGAGTGACAGGGTGGGGTGATGCCGTTACCACACTGAAGATGATTATTTTCCTGCAACAGCATGTCCACAAATGTTTTATGCCTCTCATACAACAGACGTTTGCTTACAATTACAATTTTTAGTTATTAAAGAACATCTCATACTTTATTTTAATCTGTTAATAGTTACATGTAATGTTGTGGAATATCAGCGAAACAACTTGGTTCCTGTTCTCACTTGCATTATAGCAGCTATAAAGAGGTGTTTCCTCACTAGCCTTTCTTTATTGTCTCTCAAATTAATTAAGACAAAAGAAAAATCCACACAGCTTGGTGGTATTTGCTACCACAATGTGTTACTTCCTCTAAATGAGGTGTTACTAGATTCTAATACGTTATCATTGTAGCAGACCACATGACAACCGTTTACTGGACGGCAATATAGTGCAGATCGGTCATGTCTGAGTACGTTTATAGTTGGCTTTCATCTGTAATGTGCAGAAACGGACTAACAATCGGTGCTGAATCACTAAAGCTGGGGGGGCACGGCATTTTACAGGTTTCCTGTAGAACCAAAAAGACGAGTAAAATGGATTGCGGCTTTGAAATGGGAGAACTGGCAAACCACGGAACGCAGCAGGATATGTAGCTAACGTCTTAATCTTCATCGTTTTTCACGCCAGATAGAATGTTTCTCCAGCATCTTCACTTCTTTGCTAGCATTTTGTACAAAGTCATGACCAGTTCCCGGTCTCAATTAGGGTTTAATGTACACTGCACCAGGCTACTGTTAATGTAAAGTGAATACTGAGGCTGCTTCTGGCTGACGATTCACAAAAAGTTCCAAACAACATTAACAGCACCCAGACCCACGTACAGGGAGACTCAACGTTCCACGTCACTAAACTGCGCCTTGGTGGATTCTTTCAAAATTTAGATTTCTGTTATTCACCCTGACATCAAATACTTGTAGGCTTGTAAACTTTTTAAAAAAGCATTTGGTGATTTTTCTGTATCAACGGTTCGCTGATTCACCAAATAATCATACAGGTCGTGGTAGCGGACATCTGGCAAGTCAGAAAGCCGACAATATTGAATTGGAATAAACAAACTTCCTGGCAAATTGCACAGATTCTGCATTATCTCTGTCCACAAAGCATCAATCAAGTGTTCCACATGTTTGGACATGGACACATTAGTGCATCCCCCGTTCATTTTGCCCCCCCCCTCGCCGCCTACTTCACATGAACTTGTACAACACAGTGAGGTCATGCGTCCTGTAATGCCGTCCAACATGGCAGCGTAAACAATGCAAAGTCATGTGAGTGCACGGGCTCTACGGCAAACGCTCACGCACAGCGAGTTTATGTTTATTTAACATTTATGGGAGGCGTCTTCAGTGTCAGCGCTTTGTAATAGTCAGAGCTAAAGCTGTAACTTTTCCTAAAGTTTTCCGACATTTTCAGGGCATCATCTTTTTTTTTGGTCTCATTTATTAACTTTGAGAAGGAATAGAGAGGCAGGCTGGTGAGGGAACAAGTCTCTTATAACTGCTTTATTATCAGTGAGAACAGAAACAAACTTGTTTTGCAGATATTCCATGACGTTTCTATAAACAGATACAACTGATGATGTTTAATTAATAAAATATTGTAACTGTTGGCAAATTCCTGTTGTGTAAAAAGAATAAAACACTTGGGGACCCGCTGTTCTAGGAGAATAAATCAACCGCCGGGTGGTAGCAGTAACTCCGGTTCATCACCCCACCTTGTCACTCAGTATCACACTGGAGCAGCAGCACCTAACCCACCCATGGGTTGGTGTTTTTTTGGTGGTAGTAGTAGTGGAATAAATCTGGAGCAAGGCTGTGTCTCCCCCTTTGCTACACAGTTTGGTATCATGTCCATTGAGGCCACGCCCCCGGAAGTTTAGCAGACGAGCACACTATTAGGAACACCTGCTTCTTCATGCAGTTAACCAATCCTGTGGCAGCATGCATAAACCCGTGCAAATACAGGTCAATCAATAACGTTCACGTCAAGCATCAGAGCTGGAGGAAAAGTGTAAGCTCTGGGACTTTACACTCAACAGTGGCGTGGATAAATCTGGGTGCCAGGAGGACTGGTTGAGTAGTTCAGAAACTGCTGATCTCCAGAGATTTTCACACACAATAGTCTCTCTAGTATTTCCACAAAACGGTGCAATTAAAAAAAAAATCAATGAGAACATCCTGTGAGTGGAGAGTCTGCAGGCTGAAACAACCTTGATGAGAGAGAGATGAGGAGACTGCTCAGACTGAAATGGATAGTAACTCAAACACTCAACAACGATAAGGAGCAGAAACGCGTCTCAGGACAGACAACCCATTAAACCTTGAGGTGGTTGGACTACAGCAGCAGAAGACCACATCAGGTTCCTCTCCTGTCAGCCAAGGATCTGAGGCGATCGTGGGCATGGACTCGCCCAAACTGGAGAGGTGAGGAAAGGAACCGAGTCTTCAGTTGTCCCAGTTTGGGTGCGTCTGTGCCTGTTGTAGCTTCAGAGTTCTGCTCTTGGCTGACAGGAGAGGAACCTGACGTGGCCTTCTGCTGCTGTAGTCCATCCACCTCAAGGTTTGTTGTGTTGAGTGTTCAGTCATGTTTCCGCTCACCGTGGTTGACTTGGCTTCTCTGATTTCTCTCATCAACAAGGGGTTTCAACCTGCAGACTCTCCACTCACAGGATGTTTTTTGTTTTTCTCACCAAATTTTAGAGACAGTTGTGTGAGAATCCCAGGAGATCAGCAGTTTCTAAAACACTCAAAACCAACCCATCTGTCCGCCACATTGACCCACGTCACAGAGCTCAGACCCCCCCCCCCCCCCCCAATTCTGATGTTTAGAGTGAACATTACCTGAAGCTCCTGATTTTAAGTATCGTGCTGCTGATTAGATTCCTGCATAAATGAACAGCTGTTCCTAATAAAGTGGATGATGAGCATGTGACATGCCTGCTACATTTTAGGGGTGTGGCCTAGAGACATGATACCAACTTGTGCCCTTTCCCCCCCCTCTCTAACACACACACACAGTTACTAACCTCGGTTGGGCCTCCAGAACTTCTCCATGCCATGTCTCATGAGCACGATGCGCGACAGCTCCGTGAACGACTCGATGACGTTGAAGTTGCAGAGCGGACTCACTTCAAAGAAGGTCATGGCGTTCTTCTCAGCGTAGGATCGAGCCTGCTCTGTGGGGACCTGCCGCTTAAACGCCAAGTGCAGCCGGTTCCCAACAAGGATCCGAGGAACCCCAGGAGCATGCTGCAGAGAGACAGAGATTAATACACTGTCATTACTCTTACAAAGTGTCACGCAAATAAAGCTGTTTACACTGAAATGGAAGGAGAAAAGAAAAGAAGTGTGTGTTGTGGGGAGGTGGGCCAGGAAGGAGAAACTCCCATCCTCTGTTTCTCAGGCTGGAGTTGTCCCTGGGGAGAAATACTCTCTCACACACACAATACTGCAGCAGGAAGGGGTGAGAGATTAGGAATGTGTGTGTGGTATCTGTTCTACATACACACACGTGATGAGCATATCACAGAATTCAGCACTCGTGCAGGAATAAAATTCTATTCAAAATTTCCAAGTCATCTGTTTACTGTACATGAAATGAAAGAGGTTTTTCCCCGTCTTGCAATACAAAGCAAATTTTGGGTGCCAATACTTTAACATGTCTAAAAAAAATTAATAATAATAAATTGAACTTGAGCAGAAAATGTTAAAATATATTAAATTATATGAAGTGGTGACTTAGACTTTATCAGCTGCTGTTTTGAACACTCTGTAAAGCATGATCAAATTTTACCAAACATTAAAAGAAACAAAGAAACAAACAACGAGCCTGTGATCTGTACTTTGTAATACTCTTGTAAATTTACTCAGCTACTTTACGCTTAACAATTTACCCAATTCAAAATATGATTCAATTCATGATACTGGGGCGTCACGATTTGATTTTTTCCACAATATCTTTGGGGGGGGGGGGGGGGGGGATTTTTTTACAAAAAAAAAATTAC
>JAQMCW010000008.1:17740412-17752872 GCA_030068335.1 Chrysichthys cranchii | reverse complement strand
GACTGTGGGAGGAAACCGGAGAACCCGGAGGAAACCCACACGGACACGGGGAGAACATGTAAACTCCACACATAAAGAAAGGCGCCCAGGGCGACCCCAGGGTTCGAACTCAGGACCTTCTTGCTGTGAGGTGACAGCGCTAACCACTTAGCCACCGGGTCACTCCATAATAATAAATTACTTCTTTAAAATTCAAGAATTGTGGGACAACATGGGATTTTTTTTGTCATTTGTGACCACTGTACATGTAATAATATATCTATGACAGAAAAAAAAATGTTTTAAAGAATGCATGTCATGTAACTGAGAACATTTTCATTGTAACAAATGGGAGATTAAGATGAGCATTGACGATCCTTTATTAATAAATGTACAGTAAAAGAATACAAGAGTTAAAGATGGGATTAGAAATATGTTTTAAACTCCGTCTGATTGGCAGTAGTGTTATTTTGTTGTTGTTGCTGTTGTTGTTGTTGTTGTTGTTGTGGATGTGATGTCTTTGTTTTTAATCTTATTGTACTTTTGTCATTTGTATTGTTGATGTGCTGCAGGACGCACCCTCAGTTCATTTTTAACACACCGGCGGTCCAATATTCGGTCCATAAATAAAAAAAAAAACAGAGCAAACTTTTTCAGTTGCCACCAAGAACCCAAACTTCTGCTCTTGACTGTGCAGGATTTTGGGGGAAAGGCCTCCATGGGACCAGTGGGTGGCGATGTGCAACAGGGTTTGTGAACATTTGGGTGGCTTTTTCTCCTGATCTAGATTCACTGATGTTGAAAATGTCACTTGGGTTGGCACAAGTGTCTAAACGGTCAGGATGAGAACTGTTAAACTGATTCACGGTGAATCAAGATGGCAGGTATTAACTCGAACAGACAGTCCTGCTCTCTCTGCTTCCTGACGGAGCTGAATTCAGAGTGGAAAGGCTTCTAATGGTCAGCTGTTTCCTTCTTAACAAAGCTAGAAGAACCGTTGACTTTCCCAAGAAGTCTTTAGAAAGAGGAAGATCTAAAAATATCCCAAAGCTTCTTTGGAAAGTGGCAACAGAACAAACCGGTGAATCATTACACCAATTTAGGAAATGTCTAAGAAAATTTTAGGAAGTAAACCTTCCTTCTAAATATATGGAATTCAGCAGGGAGGGATTTAAAAAGAAGACTTTTTTTTTTTTTTTGCACAATTTATGAGTTAATGCACTTGGGATAAAAATATAAAAAATATTCTTATTAATTCTTGTTGAAGTGTCATTTTAATTTGGACCCTTAAACGCTTCTTTGGTTGTCCTTCTGAAGAAAGCTGTCCGGTGGGAACGTTATCAGGAACCACAAGAAGCACAAATCATCCCGTGAACTGTTATGAAATCATTGATGAACCATTTTCCCTTGAACCATATAAGCCATGACCACATACATCATCATGCCCTGTGTATAAAGATGTACATGTCTGTGTGTGTGTGTGTGTGTGTGTGTGTTTACTCTCTGTAACACCTGGGTTCTTTGATTAATGATCATTACTAACAGGAAAAACAGAAAGAACCCAGAAGTCACGTGATGACTGGTATATGGAGTGGTACGCTCATATAAACTAGAAAGCAGGAAGATTTACAGAAAGACTTACAGAACGGCATGAAAAATTCCCTGAATCATAACAGTACCCAGAACACAGGACAGAAGAACCGCTCAGGAACGTTCCCGTGGGAACCATTTGTGTGAAGAAAAAAATGTCGGTGGAAAATATCTCCTTCGTTACCACGAGGACAGAATCGTCCTTCCTGAGAGCGCGGAAAGAGTTTCAAGATTTCAGCCGATTATTACCCACGTTGTTGAATTCCCGGGTCCTGAATGCACTCGGTCGTTATTAATACATTAGTGTTTCCATAGCGACAGCTCTTTCGTCAATTTCCTGGTCTGACATGTGAATTTAACACTCATATATGGAATCCCCATGAGCGTCAGAGGGAAACGTGTAAGATCACACTTTTGGGCATCTTCAGGACGGAGGATTTTACGCTTTTGTGGTTTTTCGGTACCAAGAAACGGATAAAAACGTACGATGTGTCAGTGAATTGCTGGCAGACACCTGTGGTGTAAGAGGAATAAAAGACTCAGGGACATGCTGTGATAGATAAATAATCATCGCCCGCCTGGTACAGTACATCGCCCTAGGGTTCTGTTCCCCACTTACACTCTGTGCTTCGCCTGGACCCAGTTCTTACGCCAGAAACTCAAACGCAAAGCAGAGGTTCTTGTTAAAAAAAAAAAAAAAGAAAAGAAATAATAATAATAAAAACTCAATAAAAGTTTCTGAAAAAAGGCACGCTCATCCAAGCTTCCTGTCTTCCTCTGTGTAGGGAATAAAGCTTCAGAGAACTTGCATGAGGTCACTGCATGTCACATGATGTTTGGTGTTTTCTTTGTGACTAGCACAAGCGGTCATGTGGTTTAGAGATGCTTCCTGTATTTCCTGTAACCGTCCCTTTAACAGGACTGCCTCATCTCTTTAAATTCCTGGAAAGACATTTATTTGCACACACCTGAATTTCTCTGAACTCTCCTTCCTGTAGCTCGATGAAGAGCAGAACGAAAAAAAAAAAAACACCCAAACGACAAAGAAAAACCTGTCTGATTAGCACATCAGGGTGAGTCCTTAAAGGTTCTACACATAACCTTACCACCGTGTTTCCCGATCAAGCAAGGAACCTTTAAATGTCGTTCCGAAGAACTCTCGAGGAGGCTTCTTACTAAGAAAGCATCTTCGCATGTAATGACCGACCGATTAAATGCTCAGGCATCCGGCAAACCAGTCCAGAATCTCCTCTCTCCGTCTCTTAAGCCTGAAGTTCTTCCCTCGATCACCTTAAAGAACCCCACCGCAGAGTCCTTCAGATAGCAGGAAGGATTCCAATCGTCAGGAATTATCCAGTCAACCCTTAACTCTCAGTGTGTGTGTGTGTGTGTGTGTGTGTGTGTGTGTGTTTTTTTATTAAAAAAAGGTCCCTTTGGAATAACTGTATTAAGTTCTCTGTAGAACCCAACAGCAAAGTGTTCTCCAACCATCTCCCCCACTTGAAACAAAGAAAGAAAAAAAGAAAGAAAGCTTTAAAGGCTCTTTGATTGGAGGAACTTAAACATTCTATGCACAACAAAATACTTCAGATGTACAGGAGCTCCCTGAGTTCCGATGGCTCGAGTTGCAATTTTTCAAAGTTACGATGATGATTGTGATCTGCTAAAAATTGTAAAATATTTAGAATATATTTCAAATTTGTGGGCAGGCATTGCAGGCCGGCTAGCGTAACAGCGTATAGCATACGCGAATGTTCAGACGACGCCTGGAAGTACGTGGACGACGCCCGCGAGTTACATGGCCGACACCCGGAAGTACGCAGACGATGCCAAGATCGCGCTCTCCTGCAACTCACAGAGTTCCCTCGTGTATCGATGTACTGTATAATGCATTGCCGTGGGTTTTTTGTGATTATTAACGGAACAGCTTTAGCGCGGATGTCTGTAGCCGGAGCTCCATATTTGTGTAGCGGGGTGTCGCAGCTGGACGGAGCTCAGAGACACAGTGCTGCTGCCTCCACCAGGTGCGGCACCTCTCTGATAAACTCTCTCTTTTGACAGAAATGTGATTTAAATGAAGTCTTCAGTGAGTGTGTGTGGTCTTCTACAGGAAAAGACTCCTGGGTAGGCTAGGCTAAGCTAGGCTAAGCTAGGCTAAGCTAGGCTGAGATCCCTAAGCTAGGCTAAGTGGTTCAACACAGTGGTTCGACATACGATATTTTTGACTTACGATGGGTGTGGAGGAAAACGCATCTCCATGGTAACTTGAGGACGACCTGTACAATATATCAGAATGGGTTCTAAGTGGAACCCTTTTTTAGAAGTTAAAACTATCTCTAATCATCCACAGGGCCCTTAAAGAATACCCCCCTCCTCACCCCCAAGATTGTAAATCTCTTAAAAAAATTTTTGAACCCTTAAAAAGTTCTTGAGAGTTTGTCACTCTGGAGGAACCATTTAAGGTTCTAGGTAAAACCCTGAAAGAAACCGTTTAGGAAACTTTTAGAAAACCCCTTAATTATTCCCTAAAATAACCCCTGATGACGTTTTCTTACTAAGAGTGTATACTCTTTCAAACCGGAACCCTTAAGGCTTTTGTGGGACGGCTCAAGATTCTGTGGACAACCCAGCACTAAAGTATTGTCCTATCAGAAATAGTTCTACGTAGAACCTTTTTTTTTGAGGATGCAAAGATCCCTTAATGTACTCTTGAAGATGTGAGGATGCTTCGGTTGTTCCCCTAGAGGAACCATTTAAAGGTTCCATTTAAAGCCCTAGAACATAGAGGAGAACCATTTTAGGAAGCTTAGAACCTTTAACATGCACATAAGGAACCATTTATCTGAGAATGTAAACTCTTAAAGATTTCACAACAAACAGTTTTCCTGTCAGAATGCGCCCGAAGTAAAACCCTCATTTTCAAAGTAAGAACCTTTTATTATTCAAGGAACCCTTTTTTTTTTTTTTTAAAGAGTGTATACCCTGGTGCAGGGGTGGGGGGTGGTAATTTTTTACAGTAGATATGTGAAAAAAAATCAGACATTACTGTCATTTGGCGAAATGGTTTACTTGTCCGGAAAAAAAGGGCACCCCCTTCCCCCCCCAAAAAAAAAACCCCCAGGTAAAATATGAGTGCTCATTAATTGGATTTATTTCCACTTGTTGTAATTGAAATGGACAAAATGAGTGGCTAACTAGTTAGCGAGCTAGTATCTAGCTTAAAAGTGTTAGTCTAACACGTTACGTTGTTAGCTTGTTAGCTTTAAAGATAAAGCCAGCTTTTAACCGTTATTTCAGAAATATCGGAACTCAACCGAATACGACCGATGAAGAAATGATCTAAAATTTTTGTTGATATATATTTACGCATGTAAATATAGTGTGGGAGGATCATTTCGGGCTTAAACTATAAAAAAAAAAAAAAGGCCCTGAAATGTTCAGAATGTTCGCCTCCTGAATGACACTGAAATTTGATTGTTTTGTAGATAAACTGTAAAACAGATGTACACGTTCCCACTCAGACCCCAAAAGGGGGCTCAAACTTTCGCAGTCATCCCTAGGACGGACAGTTCTGGACGCGTCACATGATAATGAATGATTTTAACTCACTGCTGTACGCAGGGCGATTTTTAACTGAACAAATTAGTGCATTAGTTTCTCCTTAATTGGATTTCTGGAACATGAATGAATGCAAAGTAAAAGCATCTGAGCGCGGCGAGATGTGGCGTGAGATAAGGACGCTGTTAAGTGACTCTGAAAGTGATAGCAAACAGGTTTCCAGGTACCAAGTCGAGTTAAAAGAAACACAGGACAAGAGCAGGTTCAGAGGTCAAGTATCTCCTGAATTTCGATTCATCAGCCGTTTGTAGCGCGCTCAGGCGTGCTGTGGGGCGGAGCTTATGATAAAACCGTCAGGAGGAGCACCAGCGTGGTTTTTATGGTTTGAGGGTTGAAGGTAGGTCATGTGACTTGTGGGAATTCTGTTGAATGTGAAAGTGACTGAAGGCCAAGACAAAGAAGTGAATCCAATTCTTCTCACTGCATTCTTATATTAAGCATTCTTTTGTGGGGGTTAAACGAAATTCCCAGAATGTCTGCACGGGATTTCTTGGAAACCTGGAGACCAAGTGTGCTTAAAAGCTTAAACAGTGCTGTTTTGCTCGAGCTGTAGTGCTGGGTTGCTCTGACAAAAGAAAAGCTTAGATCTGAACCTGGATTAAATCAACGTTCAGCACTTGAATGAGATTTTTTAGAAGAAAGTGCCAAGTTTCAGGTTTAGTAGGCCTTATGACTGTATTTCCCTGACGAACTGTGGGGACATGAGATGAATGGTCTTCTCAAAGTACGATTTGAGACTCATTCTCACAAAAATATGAAATGAAAAAAAATCCGATAAAGGTTCCTCTGCGAGGTAAACCCGTCACGACGAAGAGCCGAGACGATTCCTCAAAATGAAGCTCTCCGTGATCTGATTTGTTTACACGCTCAGTGATAATGAAAGCCTGTTTACTGTGAAACGTTTGGGTGGAGTTTTGTTTGCACATCCATCCACAAAGGAGAGCATAAACCCTAAGCGTCTCTGCTGTCCAGAAATGAAACTAACAGCGGTTCTGCCCTCACTCTCACTGCAGCACCCGGAGGTGTGACCAGACGACAGTCTGGCGACGTGACGCGGTGTGAAATGCACACGACGGAGTGTACCTCGAGTACACTCGCAAAAATGATCAACTCGGAGAAATATCAACAGATGCTAATATCCTTACTGTGTAAGAGCCAGAGCCAGAGGAAGGACTGCAGTTTTAGATTGGGGGAATCAGCGACATCTAGTGGTGGAACAGTGAACACCACGTGTGTGGTGAAAACAGGCTGCACTTTCACTTTCAGTTTCCTGTAAAACAACTGTGAGATTATAAGACATTAATACCACACACGCACACGCACACACACACACACACACACACATTCAAATGCATAGAGAGGTTTTTTCCCTTTGTGACATAGTAACCTTATTTAATTACCTGTTCAAGTTCATGCATGTAAAATACTACTACTACTACTACTACTACTAATAATAATAATGATAATAATGCTAATAACAACAACAACAACAACAGAAGGGCAGTTGGAGAGTGCAGACCTCCGCCAAGATCACTAGTTGCTTGTTATATGATATGCACTATCTGCAACCTCGGCCACTTTGTATGTCTGGATATAAATTGCACGCACCGATCTCACTGCGGACAGGCTTCCCACCAGTGGGCTCGCTAGATCAGTAGCACATGAATGTCTGCAGTGCAAGATAGCTTTAAAGTTCGCTAACAGTGTGACAACATGTCGTTCCGTGCTATGAATATCCTCCCAACAAAAGCTTAACATTTGACTCAGTAAATTACATCAGATCCCTGGAAAGATACAGAAATCATGTGTTCAGTTCAGAGCTTTCTCAGGTGCTGCAGGTTCCCTTCCTACCGAGATTTATTTTCCTGTAGTACAATGCTCTAACATATGCACGTGACTCATGCAAACCTGTTGAGTGGCATTGTTAGCGTTCAACTGTAACGCAGCAAAAACACACAAAGTAACGCTCGCCGTTGAGTCCGAGTGGCTTTAATTGAAACTGATAATTGTTTGTTTTACGCCTGATTTCGCAGTTTTTCCCACTAAAGGCAAACGTTTGTGCTATGTTTCGCCACTCGGTCTGAGTTCCGGTGGGAAAGTGACATCAGTGCAAACCCTCACGACGTTTCATCACCAGTGAACTTTCCTGGGATCTATTGGGTATTAAGATATATGGCATTGTTGAGCGCAGACTGCTGTATCTTGCAGCACCTGGGAAAAAAAAGAAAAGCTTTTTTTTTTGGATCCACGCCCTGGCTCGGATTCGCTCCAAAATGTAAAGAGTTCTTTCGTGGTTCGTGCGACACCCTTTCACCACATTTCAAGGAAATCGAGTTGGTAGTTTTCATGCAATAAACAGCCAGATGGACAAATGGCACCAAAAACATAACCTTGGTGGAGGTAATAATAATAATAATAATAATAATAATAATAATAATAATAAAAAACACAAATAAAACTAAGATCAAACAGATTTAACTTGAGTGCTTCGGGGACGAAGGAAAGCACGTTAACCTTACGCCAACATGACGTTACCTTTCCGCTAGCATTATTTCATCACAAACGTGCACGGTCCCTGTCCTAGAGTAATACGCTCAGCGAAAATCCCTTAACCCCGTCCTACACCGACCGCAGTGGCTTAACCGTAAGTGCAGAACAAATCCATCAAGTAGTCGTCCGATTCCAACTAGATCGATCTATTCCGAAAAAGAAAAAAAACCTAAAATAAAATAAAATTCGCAATATGCGATGCGAAAAAAATTCACAAAAATCCCAATTTCCCCAAAAGGACCCAGTTGCTTAGAAGTCAGGCTCATGCTCTGAGGAACTGCGGTTACTCACGCAATGCTTTTGTGATACAATCTGATCAGACATGTGTGAAAGAGGAAAAAAAAGAGAAAAAAGCCGTCCCACCGTGCTGTAAACACGAGCGTTTCTGAGAAACTCTACAGAAATGAAAGTAGCTATATGCAGTAAGGCAACTTGACTGAAACTTACTGGAGGTATATCCACGTGTGCGTGTGTGTGCGTGTGTGTGTGTGTGTGTGTAAGGCATTTCAGTTTCACAATGAAATCATTGTTCGAAGCAGCTGTCAAAGAGGTCTAACTACACGCAGATACACGCCTAACGCACCCCAAGGCTGGTCTCGCAGTGTTCCTCCAGAGTTAACCCTTACCAACAGTTCCTGTGAAGTGTTTCAGTGGAGGTTTGAGTCTACATCCATCCACACAGCCTACCATAAACATCTCTGCTGTCCAGAAATGAAACCCACACCCGCTCTGCTCTGGTTGCAGCACTTTCAGGCGTTATAACGCAACAGGCTGGCTGGCTCCATGACCCTGTGTGAGGTGACCACAGATGTTCTTTCCTGCACCGAGACAGCGGTGGCGCAGAATTAAAGCTGACATGAACGCCTAATAAAACACGCTGACGATTTCTCACGAGCATACAAGACTCATTAGTGTGCACGCAACATGCTCCAGGGACACATACAACAGGCAATAGGTGCAAAAGTGTGTGCACCCCAGGCCATCATGCTCACAAGTGCTTGCTGAACGTCTGATTCCGGACTCACCCCCACCTCCACCTCGTGTTTGGTGTTCGGATGAACTTCTCGGCTTATCACTTGATGTTGGAGCGTGGCTGTGGGGATTTGTGTTCATTCAGCTACACTATAAGAGCGTGAGTGGCGTTGGGCGGTGATGTCCAGATGTGGAGGAGGCTCTAGGTCCAGTTCATCACCCAAGGGGTTCAGGGTTCATGGTTGAGTCCGGGGGCTCTGTGTAGGAGTTCTCCCACTACAGACTTTGGTAAGCCATGCAATCATGGAGTTGGCTTTGTACACCAGGGTGTTTTCATGCCGAAACAGGTTTAGGATTCTTAGCTCCAGTGAAGATAAATTGTAATTTGAGGCGAAATCTCACAAAGGCATTCGATACGAACCGCATGCTTCCAACTTCTTGGTAAAAAGTTTGGTCCGTAGAAGGGAAGACAAAATAAAAACCTGTCCGGTTGTGCTGGTCGGCGTGCGCGTACTTTTGACTTTGGGCTGCGTAAGGTATGTACACTCTATGCCCATATGCATGCATACAAAAATAAATCCATGAATAAATCCAGAGCATGATGCATGCGTCTCTAATCTGCTTTAATGTGCAACGTTTTATCCTTTGGAGACAAAAAAACCCCAACAACTACATTATAAGGAGCTCAAAAATATCTGCAAGAAAGACTCTTCTCCTGTTTTAGTACTCTACCCCCCACAGCTGAACCCTACACACACACACACACACACACACACACACACACACACACACACACAACCTATTTATTAATTTTTTTCCCCGTCAGTGTATCTGCAGCTTTTCTTTATTATGCGCACACACACACACACACACACACACGCACATGCACACACACACACGCACGCACATGCACACACTCTCTCTCTCTCTCTCTCTCTCACACACACACTCACGTATATACACACACGCGCGTGCGCACGCTCGGTCGTCAGGGTAACCAGGGCTGGCGTGTTGACACAGTGTGTGTGTGTGTGTGTGTCGCACGCATTGCGGTTTGAAGCAAGGCCTCAGGATTTCAAAGAAGAGCGAGAAACTAAAACGAAAGCAAACTTTCCGGGAAACGCTGTGTGTGTGTGTGTGTGTGAGGGAGGGAGGGAGGGGTGGAGAGGTGGGGCTTGTTCTTCTGCCTCATAAAGGGCAGCAGATCCAGTGAGCTCGGATTCACGCGAGGATCACACCGGAGCAGAAGTGGAGCACAGGCTGTAGGCCAATGGGATTAAGTCTGCGCACTGTGGAGCTCCGACACCCGGCCAGCAGGCGCCATGTTCCCCCGCGGTGCTGCTCTCCCTCTCCGGCTGTGCTGAACGGTAAGGGCGCTGTGCTGCCTTCAGCCGCTCTACACTCCGCAGGGTTGATTACTGCCAGATATCCACGCTGTGTGTGTACATGAGTGTGTGTGTGTGTGTGTGTGTGTTCACGCGCTAAGATTTAGCCCAAGTTCAGATTCCGTGTCCGCTCTGCTGACTGCCTGCTACTGCAGAGGACGTCTCTTTCCACCCTGAACACAAAATGTTCTCCTGCAGAGTTCCTGGAAAAATCAGTGAGCAGCGCCTCCTGGAACCTCATGAGACCTAACGCTCCCCCCATCAGTGTGCTTCTTAAAAGAACCACGAGCCTCAGGGTTGTTCAGGGTTTCTTTCCGGACACGCTCTAAACTCCTGCAGGTTCCCACACGGTTGAGCAGGAGATGAAATTTCAGACACTGAGAGATGTCGCAGATGTTTGAGGTCTGTTGAGTACCGAGTGCTTCCCTGAGGGGTTTTTGTAAAAGAACTGCGCTTGGGTGAAATGAGAAGAGTTAAACCGTCACAGAGTTTTAGACGTGTTTCGGAGGGTAGTGTGGAGATCAGGAGGGAGCTGAGTATTTCGGTGTTTCTCAGACAGGGTAATTATAGTTATTGGCCTCCGGCTAGCGAGCTTCGTAACCACTGAGAAATGCCAGATATGTCGTGTCTGATGATCTTACTCAAGAAGGTTCAAACGGTGATTTAAGGCGAACTGGCCGCACCTCAAAATGAAATCTGTTGCGTTTCCAGGGTGATGGGAGCTCCAGCCCTGTAGGTACGGTTCCCGAGTGAGATGAGAAATTTAACAAAACGGAAACTGAATTCACATCCGTGGGACTATTTGCATCTCGATATTTGAATACGAATCTCCGCAGCTTTAGAATCCGTCCACGCCGCTCCTGAATTCCTGGAATCGGTTTTGTGTGTCTGCCTGGTGTGGTGCAAAACCCTAACACGTTCTCTCTTTCCTCCCCTCCCATCAGACCTCATGACCCTCGCCTAGATGAGCTTTATGACTCTACGCTATGGAAGACAGCGCCAGGAGCTGGTCTTCCCTGTAGGATGGTAGCGCACGGCGCCGTGGAAGACACGTCAGGCACTTCAGCGGATCGCCGAGCCCCGCTCTCGCACTCTGAAAACATCACGCATTTCCGCTTGTTCCGGAGCGAGAGCGACTTCAAGACCATTGTCGATACCACGTCCATGCTGGAGGAAAGCGGCTTCTACTGGGGAGCCATGACGGTCGAGGAGGCCCACCACAAGCTCAAGAAGGAACCGGTGGGAACTTTCCTGATCCGGGACAGTCAACAGAAGGACGTTTTCTTCACCCTGAGCTACAGGGCGTGTTCGGGTCCAGTCAGCGTCCGGATACACTTCCAGAACTCGCGCTTCAGTCTGAAGGGGAGCAAGGAGTCGTTCGAGACGCTCTTCCAGCTGCTAGAACACTACTGCAGCTCGGCAAAGAAGAGCCTGCTGCGGCCGTACAGAAAGCAGCGCGTACGATCCCTGCAGGAACTCTGCCGCCAACGGATTATCGAGACGTCCGGAGCGCAGGCCATCGATGGACTTCCGGTCAATCCCGTTGTCAAAGACTTCCTCCGCTCTTTTCCGTATCGGCTCTGAAGGCTCGGGCGCATTAACATACCGCTATGGATATGTTTGCCAAACTTGACGGCACCAAATAAGCACTTTGTAGCACACCTTGAAAAGACTTGAACACTTTGGAAGTTTACATCATTCCTGAATGTTTACACTATCAAGCAGGGCGTCCCAGGACTTCCTGCGGTCATATTTTTGCTATGCAAAAAAAAGAAAATTCTATTTCTTTACCAATATTTTTTATAATAATGGTAATAAATATATTTTCAAACAATTGAAAAAAAAAAAAACAGCCCCCACATCTGGCTTTTTATTTATTTACTTGTTTGTTTGTTTGTTCGTCCGTTTGTTTGTCTGTTTGATTGGTCACTCGTCTACGCTGGTGGTCTGCACAGAGTATCTCAGGGCTTACTTTCACTTAGTGAGCACAGAGGCATTCTGGGAGATCTTTCCGGAGCGCTGGCGGGAATTTCAGGAGGCTAGAAACTTCCCAAAACAAACGGCGGAATCTTGATGTTTTTTTAGACACTAGAACGTTCTGTTCGTCGTCTGTTTGGTGTTTGTTTGTTTGTTTCGTCCTGTACTTCCAACGGTGTGGAATTTCACCAAGTAAGAGAAATTCTGGCGGCCATTTTGACACCGTGAGCCGTTCCCACGCTCCTCCCTCACTCGCTGAGTCAATCAAAAAAGAAAAAAAAAAGAAAAGAAAGAAAAATCTAATCTGACTGGAACGGTACAGTTCCCCGGTAGCGTTCCAGTGTACTCTGACTGTATTCAGGGCCTTTCCTAATAATTTCGTCACTCAA
>JAQMCW010000008.1:17687488-17701120 GCA_030068335.1 Chrysichthys cranchii | reverse complement strand
TTGATAAATTGTCGTGATGTGAGAGGCACAGAAGACTTTGAGACTCATCCCTCCATCTCAGCACCTCATGCTTATTTTTGGCTCGGGATGAATCCCAAACATCTTCACAGCCCTAAGTCGCGTGTGACCAAGCTGCTTGAAATAAAGCTGACTGAAATAAGCTCCGCCCCAAACCAGACAGTAAATCACAAGCATGTCAGCACATACCGAAAGACATAACATGGCTGACTGTAAACACATTTCCACTACCCTTTTCGAATCGATCTCTGAACATGACCAGAACACTTCCTCTATTTTCCTCGATCCAGACTCACGTGCGATGCAAGAAAACATTTCTTTCCCGGGCGCGTTGAGGAACTGGGCAGAACATGCTCGCTCACACACTCGCTCATGGGTTCCTGGTAGGCAGCGAGCAGTGAGCAGCAGAGGCTGCTGTGGTTGAGGCGGTGAGACAGGAAAAGGGAAGAGGTTTCTGATCACAGTGTCTCTCAAGCAGCCCAGAAATGAGGTGGTTTCTGAGAAACCCCAGTTCCTTTCACTCCTGTTTTAACCAGCAGGATGAAGTTAGTCCAAATGACACAAGCTCGTGGTACATTTGAGTGTGCGCGCACACACACACACACACACACACAAAACCCACAACCCACTCTCAGAGAAAGGCTATATTATATAAACATGCCCTGCGCAGCGCTTCTTTATAACCCATTGCCCTGCACCCACTTAAAATAAGAACAAAACACATCCTCCGTTAACTCTTGAAATAGTTCCACTTTTTTAAAACACTGCTCACGGTTTCTCACTTACATATTTCTAATTCTGGAGTACTTTAACTTCAGTACATTTCTGGAAAATGTCACCAAAAATGGTAGTACGGTGGATTCGGAAGCTTGTATGCGTAATAAAGGGGGTGGGGGGGGGTGTCACACTGAAAGACACTGTGCTCAGGACACATCTCTGTGGGTTCTCACCAACATGACAAGCTGTGCTTTTTTTTTTTTGTCTTAATAAGCTCAAAAAAGAGACAAAAAGAGAAGCTGGGGATGGAATGACTGTTAATAGTGGTTATATGTGTCATCGTTTAATATATATATATATATATATATACATATATAAAAAATGTAAAATCACTTATATAAGAGGAATAAAACACTCCGGGATGTGCCTTCATGGACCAAATTAGCGATGTTAACAGAAATGAACAATTAATGTGGTTTATAAACTATAAAGTGAAGTGAAATCCTGATTACGAACTATTTGGTTCGTAATCATGACGATGTCAAAATGAAGCAAAATACCCAAGATGTATATTTGTGCCATTCGTCACGTAGAGGCCTAAAAAGTGCTCGACACTACGCACTAAACCAAGGATGACATTATAACGCCATTCAGCGTCTCTGTATTGTGAATACTGCACCCACTTAAAGCAAATGTACAATAAAAAATTCCACTTCAGACGAATCGACAGGTGATTTGAAGTCTGCTAGCGAGTTTTCGGCCTACTTGATACATCTGGGACAGCTCGACCAACAGCTTGTGATTTGCATAGCTGCATATGCATGAAAAACACAACCCGTGCGCTTTGGGACGGCACCACATGACCGCTTTCAAAGCCACCTACGTGCAGTTCAAAGACACAAAGAGCAAAAAAAAAAAAAAAAAAAATACAGAAAACGGTCTCAGTGCACCTTTTGTGCGCTCAATGTAAATGCGCTCAGGAGAATAACAAAAACACACACAAAGCCACAAGCCTGATTTCACTTCACGCTGTCTGGAAGCAGCCATGAGCTTCTTCCATGTGGCATGGAGTCACGACGGATTATTTCTAAGGAGAGATTTTAGCACGCTCGTATGTGTGTGTGTGTGTGTGTGTAATATATTACATTATATTTTTTATGTATATATATACATATATATATATAAAGCCCAGACAGCAAAAGACGACGCATGAGTGGAGACATCCATCTTCTCTAGCGAAGAAGAAATTCAAAAGTCAGTCCTCCATCAAGAAAATCATCTTAAGGTCTGGTGCACTTCCAAGCCCATGGACAAACACTGAACAGTGTAAATTCCTGTACATTGCTGCGACATGAACTTCAACCTGCAATACGCAGCAAAAGAAGAGGAACGCTGTCCAAAACAGTCTCACTGCACCGTGACAATGCACGTCCTCATATAGCAGCAGGGACAGTAGAGACAGCGCACCGGGTCAGGTTCTGACGTCTCCCACGACGTCCTCCTTACAGCCCCGGATCTGGTGCCAAGCCATCACCACATCTTCGGTCCCCTGAAGGAGGCGCTGCGCGGTCACAGATTCACCTCTGATGATGACGTAAAGGAAACGGGGTTCACCTGGCTTCGGGACCAGAAGAAAAACTTCTTCTCTGGAGGAATCCAGGAGCTCGATGAACAATATGACAAATGCGTCATCTCGCGTGGGGACTATGTGGAACAGTGATGTGTTCAGGTTCTCACAGTTACTTCTGTTAAAGTCATTATGATTTGAGATTTTTACTTTACAAATCTGTAAAACTGCCTAGCGAACAAGTAGGCTTGACAGCCAGAAAAAGAAACAGGGTGTGTGGATTTGTTTGCTTGTGAAAAAAAAAAAAAAGAAGAAGAAAAAAAAAAAAAAAAACGACACACAAGCCAAACGGCATATTAAATCTGGCATGAATGGTATTTTGAACTCTCCGCTATTAAACGACATCGCCTGGAAGCCCCGCCCTCTTGAACCTAAACCAAGGTTCTCCTGGTGTCCTCACGTTCCCTCAGACAGAGAACGTTTTGAGATTACTAAGATGAAATAAAAATCCATCGGTCTATCTTCAACTTGACTAACATTAAACAAGTCCATTTAACGTCGGTTATATCTTTTAATTGGGGGGAAAAAAATCCAGGCAAAAGTTTTCTTTTTCGAGACCTAAAAATAAATTAAACAGCCTTACGACAAAGGATTAACGAGTTTTAAAAACACAGTTGTGTTTGCTCTCCTGCGCTAGTGAGTGCTCAGACGCATTCGAGTACTCCGAGTATGACGTTAACCTTGAAACCGTCAGCCACGTGGACATTCGACAACCTATGGGTAAAAGAATTACAGGATATAAGAGGGCACCGTTATCATTATATTTGCACTGTTTATTATTGAAAAATCACTTACAAATCCATCATTCAGCTTTCGCAATCTCTTGCCCACAAGTAGCTCCCGACTGCGCAGCTAGTCATACATTACTACGCTTGCATGTACTCTATTATCCTCTCCTTACACCTGAAATGCGATTTTAAAACAGTAAAGGATGAGCGGGGGAAAATTAACAGCTCACAAGCTGTTGGAGTGTGTTCAGCTATAGCTCCTGTTGCCCAATGTTTATCGACATCCACACTTTTTATTCCACAGATTATTTATTTAGCGCACGCCAGACTACAAGGGATGAACTCGAGAGAAATGAGGCTTACATCTTTGATGTGCTATGTGAGGTCAGAACACCGCCGGCTGATGACTAGCCAGATCGAACGCCTGATAATGGCTCACCCTGTTTCCAAGGAGTCTTCGACGTTATCAAACATTAACATTGCGACATGGATGCATGATGAGAAGCTTATAAATTATTAAGCCCGTCCTAAAAACATTAATAAGTCGTTTGGTTTTTTAAAAACTAAGTTCCAGCAAGTCCAGAGCAATCAGGCGTTAGAGATGAACGTTAATACACACTGTGCAGTCTAAGATGCTGACACATTCCGAGACTGATATCATATTTTCCCTCGGCTTACTGCAGGGAAATGTGGGTCGTGGGTGCACTCTTAATGTCAATATGGCAAGAAATTTAATAACCTCTACCACAAATAGCTGGAGGTGTAATTAACTGTAAAAAAAAATAAAATAAAGATAAATGTCCACTGAGAAGGAGCAATAACGATCCACACACACACTCAGCCAGCTAAGCACTTCATTAGTGTGTGTTAAATTACCGCCGTGACTCCCGAGTGCTGTCAAGTCCTCGTTATCCATATAGGATCTGTGTCCGTGTGTGGGGAATATATTCGTGGGAAAAATGAACCCGTGTGTGTGTGTTAGCAGCAGCTGCGAACATATATATTACACATCTGTTTAGATAAACGATTTGCTGTGTGTGCGAGCGTATTTGCATATGTACTGTGGGTGTGTGCATGTGTTCATGTATCTATGTGTGACTCACTGAGTTCTATAGGTGTGTGTGTGTGTATTTATGTATGTGTAGTAGCAGCCAGAAGCTTATATACACTCATCATGAACATGAATGTCACGGCAATATTGGACTCTCAGTGAGAATCTTTTTCTTGCACAAGTTTTCATTCATTTTGGGTTTTCTGAAATCAACACAGGGGCAAAAAACTTAACATACAACACACTTGATATTAATACTAATAATTAAAAGTCGACCAGACGCTTTCGGTAGCCATCGACAAACTTCTGACAGCTCGTCTTGGCAGAATTCAGTTCAAGAGAGTTCTGTTAAATTTCTGTTTCCTGGCACAAACCCAACTCCTCCTACATATTTTTGACAGGCTTGAGGTCAGAACTTGTTTTAAGCTTAACGTTAGCATGCTTTATCTGTTCCACAACCAGCTCTTTATCCGTTCATATCCAGCTCTGATGTGTGTTTGGGGGTCATCGTCTGGTGTCAACACCTGACTGTGTAACAAGTTTTAACCGCCTAGCTGATGGTTTGAGGTTCTGCGGAAGAATTCTGAGGCTCTTCATCACTCCATTTATTTTGCAAAACACGCCAGTTCCGCTGGCAGCAAAACAGCCCCAGAGAGCATGATGCTACCACCACCATGCTTCACACCTGCTACAGTGTTCCTCTGCTCATTATGGCCAAACAACTTAACCGTTGTCTCATCTGACTATAAAACTTTCCTCCAGAAGGCTTTTTCTTTGTCCATGTGATCAACAGCAAACTTTAACCAGCTTGATGGTGTGAACTTTGGAGCAGGATCTTCTTTCATGGACGGCAGCCTCTCGGTCCATGGCGATGTCGCCAGTGTTCCAGAAGCTTCCAGTACAAGCCTTCATGGTTCCTGGGTTGTTCCTGATCACCTGAAAGAATTTCCTTTCAGCTCAGGGGGGACGGTTTGGGTCTTTATCCAGCAAAGTGGCTTGGTAACATGGCTACACCTCCCCTTTGGTTGCACTTACATACAGTTGTGTGAACTGATAATCTTGGAGTCTGCTCTTGTTTAGAAATGGTGCCAAGAGACATACCAGTGAGATCTGTCAAACAATCCATTTCTCTGTTGTGCACAGAGAAGCTACCAGCTGGGCTCAATCATGATCACTAACAGGAAGGAAGGTTAAAAAGTTCAAAATAATCATTCAAAGCGCAGCATTGCCGTGACATCCACGCCCATGACGAGTCTATGTAAACGTTTGACCTCAACTGTATATGCAGCTCGCTGAGACCTTGTGTGTATATATATATATATGTATATATGTGTGTGTGTGTATGTATGATTCACTGAAATCTTCTGGGTGTATGTACACGTGTATATGTATGACTCAGAGATTTATATACTGCACCTCTATGTAGGTGCATACCGATGGGTGTGTGTGTGTGTTTATGTCCTCTGGGTGTGTATGTATGACAAACAGACCTCTTGTGTGTGTATGTGTGTGTATCTAAGACTCACTGAGATCTATATACTGTACCTGTGTTTATGTGTATATCCATGGGTGTGTGCGTGTGTGTGTTTATATGTACTATGCATCTCTGTGTGTGTTTGTGTGTGTGACTCACTGAGCTCTTGTGTGTGTTCTGCTCTGTCTGGGTCGTAAACACAGTCAGGTCCCCGTTCAGTATAACGTCAGCCAGAGCGTTCACCAGGGGCCGGTAGTGTATGATAAGGAACACCTGAGGGGTTAAGAGCAGGCACACGCGCGCGCACACACACACACACACACACACACACACACACACACACACACACACACAAACCCCATTCAGTGCTAATAACTGACTAGTATTAGTTCTACACCTGATAGGCTGTTTTATACAAGTTTGTTTTTAGTTAAAAAATGCCGAGATCCGCGACGACAAGAGCTCAGGGGACATGTAACACACCTACATGTTTACTTTAAACAAACAGTTATAGGTACATTTTTGATACGAATCCAAAAGCTTTCATTTGCTGCCCCATAAACAGGTTTTTTTTTTTTTCGTACACTTTCTCATGGAACCATGCCAGCTAGCTGAAACCTGTCTCTGGAGGCCAAAGTTAAACATTCACATCATAATAATTGCCTAACAAGCACGACATGACTAATAAATTATATCTCAACAAAAGCGACGGTTGATGCTGCAGTGAAGAGAATCTGAAGAATGTGACGGAACTGGTTAACTCCTATCTTAAACTAGCTCTGGGAAAAAATCTCTCATCTGGGGTTTTTCTGCTGAACACGGTGTATACGTGCGTGTACCTGGGAGAGCAGGTAAAGTGACACCTGAGGGTTGATCTTGCGATCTTCACTCTAGGAGTAAAAATAAACAAACAAACAAACAAACAAACAAACAAACAGGCACTGTGTTATGAATTATATTTTTGATGAGTAACAGGCTTTTTTTTTTTAAATTATACACACACTTTCATTCCGTAAAAATCATAAAATCAATACACGTATGAACACACACACGTAAGGGGTAGGGCTGGGTATCGTTGATGATTTCCTGAATCGATCCGATTCTGATTCACTAGGTCCCTGGACTGCTTTATTCCTTTTACAGCACAGCAGTGCGTTTTATTAAAATTTTGGCAACGATGGGATTAATAAGCAGAAAACATAAGTTAAATCAGCTAAAAGTGCTGATTTAAGGGACGAATAAAATTATTCAGAATTTGTGAAAGATATTTATATATGAAAAAAAAAAAAGCCCTACGAATCCTGTAATCTTAAAACATCAAACATGTGCGCTTAGAACATGATATATAGTACACACGACCCCAAATACGCCATGTTCCAGCACAAGCCTGCGTAAATGAATTAAAGTTCAGATCTCGGCAATGTAACCGGGTCGCACATGACGCATTAAAAGATGCGTTCATAAGAATATACAGACAGCAATGTTGCAATGCGCTAGAACATAAGATATTGTACTGCGCCCGTTACGCAAGTTAGGACGTCTTACAAGGCACCTGAAGTTCATCTCATTTCATACACAGCACATATGTTTAGAGCGCATGACCACATTCGTGTCTATTACGCAACCTGGCGTTAATTCTTATGAAAAGCCCTGGATATGTAGTGCACCTTATGAGCATTTACAAAGCAAATTCGTGGAATTACGAGGCGCTATTCGGGCTCTAAATATATTACGGATAGACAGCTAATTGGAAGGGTTAGGCATTCGTGCATCGGGATTATGCATATTTTAAAAAATAGCACTTTAAATACTAGTCCTGATTTAGTTTAAGGTCAGTGGAGTTACAAATAAAACAATCAGTGTTTATTTGTTTATTTACTTTCGTCTCAAATGGCAAGCATCTGAACAAATATGTTCTTAACAAATGGATTATATTCAAATAGTCAAATCGGCTCCGCCCGCCCAAGTCGCTGATGAGTAATTCACAGCAAGACATCGGGCCGCTCAGACTGTTAGTGTGTAGGAACGTTATCATACAGTGGGTGTAAAAGAGCTGAGAGAGTAGTAATTATATTAAACAAAATATTCTGTCTTTTTCCTCCCCCGCACATTTGCCTCAAGAGCTGACGAAAGAGTTATTCATAACGGAAAACAAAAAAAACAACCTTTCCGAGTCATTACGGCGCCAAGAGTCGTATAAAAATAAATAAACAGGAATGATAAAAATAAAAAGTCTTATCTGGAGCAAGGAATTTATTAAAGGAGCGGCTCTCCATTCATGAAGCGCTCGTTCTGACTGTGCTGATTAATCTTCTCGAACGGAAGCTCTGCTAGCGGTGCAGTAGTGTATCGTTTCTATGGCGACGGCTCGTTCACGGGGCCTTGTACAGGCGGATAAACACGTTAACAAAACAAAATTTAATTAATTAAATTAAAAGTAATAAAGGATGACGAAGGTTTGTCGGTGCTAGGACGTACGTGGCTTGTCCTCCTGACGGAACATAAACAACTCTGGGGTGGAGTTTGTGCCCCCGCTTCGTCACACAACCTTGTCGTTGATTGTTTTTCTTATCATAGAATAACAGAGAGTGTTTCCGTCCTTGAATTACTGCCTTTCCAAAGAGCTCCTGTTAACGGATAATCGTCGCCCGATCACAAATGACGGAATGGCGTCAGAAAGCCTAACTAGCTCAAGAGAACAAAAAACCCGCTAAAGTTTGCCTGTTAGATTGACGTTAAAGCGAGAAGGGTGTAGAAACGCCCCCGCTGCCGTATTTATCGGCGATTCTGCTCGGATTACCGATCCAGGCTGCGCTCACCTGCTCTTGGCCGACCAGCGAGTAGACATAGAGCGGCAGGAAGAGGCGGTTCAGCAGGTGATCGGTCAGCACGTCGTTCAGGAACTCGCAGTTGATGATGAGAATGTCGTTCAGGTAGTGCAGGTGATCCAGGTGCTCAGCCACCAGGTCGCTTAGCTTCCCTCTGTTCTTATGCCTGAGGAAATCACATCAGAACAGCCATCCGTCGTAGAACAAACACCAAACGAACAAAAACCAGCAGCAGGTCACGTTTTCACTGCAATCACAGGTTTGCAAAAGAAACAAATCAAAAACCCCTAAACATTCAGAAATCTCCTTCTCTCGACATCATTCTATCTAAATCAATAAATCTGTGGGGTTTTTGTACGTATTATATGAAATGTGTGCGAACATAAAGGTTTTTTTAAGTCACGTTTTCCCCTCCTTGAAGCGCCCACACGCTGTCCTACACTGCCCTCTAGTGTTTGTTTCCTAAACTACGGTGCAAACAGATTTTTGAACTGCCTCCCCCAGTCCCCGTTCACACAAATCTCCTGCTGAGACCGCAAAATTAAACTTTTTACTACGTCATTTATGCACATCACGGTGTTAAATCTGTTGTGCTGCTATAGAAAAATAATCAGCAACATGGCGGTGGGATGAATCATAGAGTTTTAATCCTGTTACACCACAGCAATTTGCCAACACATGCACGTTTTTATATTTATCAAATAAAATAAAAAGTAAAAAAATCTACAAGCTACGGCATTCCTTTTATCCGTTTATAGGTGTAATTAATGTTTTGGGAGATCCTGCAAAACGAGTTCTCATTTGTCTTATAGCAGCTATGAACAGTCTTTCCCTAAATGTTTCCTACATAAGCGTCACTGTCGCTGCGCACGTTCCTGTGAACGCGCTGTTGCTATAGAAACGATACTGTGCTAATGACAGCGAGCGCATTAACAGGAGTATTCCGCCGTGATTTTGACCTGTTAGAGATTACTCATGATTTACTGCGGTGTGAATGGAAACGAAACCCGGACAGAACATGACCACGTGTCGCTCTTACTCTTCGTCCGTCTGCACACACTTGTCCAGCTCGATGACGTGGCTGCCGATGAACCACACCAGGTTGGAGAAGTAGGGCACGGCCGTTTTGTCCCGGATGTAGTGCAGCATGTGCTGGTTATCCACTGCAGAGCGAGAGGAGACGTTAGCACAGTCAGGTGACAACAACCGACCCCCAGCTTTATCCCTTTATCCCTGATCTGAACAGCAGCCGCGCAAACGTTCCTTAATGAGCCAGAAAGCCGTTAGTGTTCGACGAGCGCACGGAAGATGACTGGGAGCTAATTATTTCTACGTAATTAACAAAGACAATCTATACACCAAAAGCACTTTTTAACGCAGATGTTTAAGACGATAAACAGCGCAAGTTTGGTAAATAAATTTCCCCATTTGTTGTGTCAGATATCAATGTGTTTGTTTTGTAAACCATTCACACGAGTGTTTACACAAGAAACATGAGATTCATGAAAGTCCTGTAAAGCCGGAGAAACCTTCGTATCCTAGCGTGCGCAAATTTACACCTGAGAAGGCTAGCTAACGCAAACCTCGACCTTGATTGACGGGGATGGCTGCCCTTTTATGTCGGGAACGCACCGTGGAGTTTAACTCTTTATTTTTATGACGTTTACAGCGTTTAGCAGACGCCCTTATTCAGAGCCACTTACAGAAGAGCTCTGGAGGCTCGATCAGGAACACGCCCTCGAGCGAGCTCACTCGATTAGGGACTACGAGCCTCATCCTGGACATTAAATCAAAACCTGTGGTATTATATTATATTATTGGCGACAATAGAAGAAACTATTAAAAGTAAAGCAAACGAGCTAACAGGCACGCATGAATTAAGACAAATGAAGCACATCACTCGGTTATGGAAAAAGAAATGGCGACGCAGAAACTCAATAGCTCTTAATTGTTATTATTTTTGTGAAATATTTTACTGGCACAAAATAACTTCTACTTTGTGGCTCTCAAGGCAATCGAAAATACCTATATATTTTTTTATAGCCACGTTTATACATTAAAAATGTAAAAAAAAATTACAATTATAAACAGAATTTAAAAAAAAAAAAGCAGAACAAAAGAAATAAAAAGAAGACATATAATAAGGATCAATCAGATTATTCAGATGATATGAAAAGACTGTAAAACAGATTTTCAAAGCATCAATAAGGAAAGAGATCAAATTAAAAAATCATTGAAAAATATTTTTAAAACAGCTGTAAAAATGTTATGTCATAATAATAATAATAATAATAATCTGGTTAACGTAATGTTTATAACGTATTCACGCAGCTCTGCAGTGTAACCGCAGCACCACCTACTGGATAAAAAGTGTCTTACAGTTGAGAAAATACGGCATCTATGAAAGATTAATAACTACTGTTTACAGACAGGAGTAAATAAGGAATAATAAGGTTATTAAGTAGAGAATGATGTTAGTCTGAGTGGAGAGATTTTAACGGTCTAATCAGAGTGCGAAATATTTCCAAAAGTGATCTATTTGTGATTTGGAAATGCAGCGATCAAGTTTGAAACGCCATGAACTCTAAAATACAGGAGGACTCAGGGGCGTGGGGGGGTGGGGGGGATCCAAAGACTCCAGCATCTTCTCCACATGGAGAAAATCTCAATTCAGAAATTCCCGGTTACGAATTAAACAGTAGGTGCAGGTGGTGCCAATAAAATGTATAATTTTTTTCAGAACTGATTTTTTCCCTCCCCGACGGGATAAACAAACCTCTAACTTCATGGTGTGCATGCACTGCAAAAGAGTTAAAGTTCTGAAATTGACCAACTTACATGAGACTGGAATGGAATAAGGCACACAGGAGTCACCAGAGACGGAGGAGGGAAGAACAGACACACGGTTAATAGGGTTAAAGAGACTGAATGGAACAAGTGGAGCTCAAAATGACCAAAGTGCTCCTTCAACACCCTCCCAAAACCCACAGATATACAAATACATAGACACATGTGTACAAGGAATCAATAAACACCCCCAGGAAGTTGCAGAGCACGAAGCAATTTTCATGTAGGAAACAGGAAGCAGGTTTACAATCATTAGGAGTGTGACGGTGAAAAATTATTTTCGTTAACACTAAAAGATAAAATACAACGTGTAGACGTAGGACATTAATTTATTTATGTGCACAACTGAAACTAACCCTTTTAAAAATATAATAAATAAATAAATAAATTCAATAAAATCTCCTTTTACGCTGCCTGACTCTGCTTATGTCAGCTGATTCATGTTGCCAACAGCAGAGAGCTGTGGAGCGCCCCCTGGTGCACAAACTACATGACGACACCGCTTGTGCTTACAAGCTCTATCCTCGATCTCTCCGTTTCTTTTTTAATTGTCATTTATCAGACATTATAAACACAAGATATTGATTCATCCGCAGTTTGCTCATCTCAGGAGGACAATTTATCGGCCGGTCTCCAGTTCAAATCTGTTAGCTGTTGCTGAATGAGAGCCATTCGGACTGTAATTCTGGGAATTCAACCCGTCACACCCCCAGTGTATGAACGAAGAAAGAAGAATGCAGTGAGGAACATAGGAGAGGGGGAGAAAAAAACCCTCACGAACCTCACGCCATTCCCAGAAAAGCCAAGAGATCATAAAGCAAGCATGACCTGGAGCTTATGTGGGTAAAGGATATTTTAATGACTCAATTAACTGTTAATATGTAATCTCCTGTAATAGATTAGGCAGAGCTGCCTTGGTGAGGAAGGTGTGTGTGTGTGTGTGTGTTACCTGTAGTCAGCATGGTGGCGTGAGGAAAAGCGAGAGCGACAGTGAGAGAGAGAGAGAGAGAGAGAGAGAGAGGTCGCAGTGGCAGGCGGCCGAGGGCCGTTCACTCACCTTTATACACATTGAGCGTGATCGTCCTGACTGCGATCCTGACCATGCTCTCTGGATGGTTGAAAAACTTAATGGCCTCCGTGTAGAGGGCAAAATCATTAGTGTGCTGGAAGCATGGGAGACAGAGAGCGAGGACGTCAACGGGAGGAAGGATCAGCTCAGAGAGAGGAGCGCTGCGCTCACAATATCAGCTCAAGACATCCAACACACGCACTCTCTCACACATCCTCAAATCTGATTGGTCAGACGCTCCGACATGAGACACGAGCCCTTGAATCATAGCTTTGCACGTCTGTTATTGGGTGCTGTCGTTCCTATAGCAACACCACAAAGACTTTTCTTCCCTTTGTTTAAGGGAGGAGACGATACTAGAGCGGGGCAATACGACGATCAAATGTCCTGAACCTTGAAAATTCATTCAAATCTATGATTAGAATCTTTTCAGGTGAATTCAAGTACATTTTTGTGCTTGAGAAGTTATTTCCCAAAGCGCACTAGAGTTTTGCCGGGAGTTTGTCAGGAAACCTACCGGTTTACACATCGTGATAAGTATCGCGTGTGGGAGAGACGCCAGAAAGGATCACGATAGTGATTTTTCTCCCTTATCGACACACCCCTAAGCTGTAACTTTCAACTGTTTGTTTGTTTGTTTAATGAGATTTTTTTTTTTTAGTCTTATATGAGAAATCATGCCTCGGATTTAATATCTGCAGTAATGACAATTCCAGGCAGAAATAAAGACAAACTTGTTATCTATCTGTTTAAATGCTCAGAAGTCACCAGGGAAGACTTCGACATGGAAAATAGTGCACAATTCCCAAATGAGTGAGAGACAATAAGGGCTTACAGAGCCTTCGCAAATTTGCGTTTCACCTGCTGTATTAAACAGACTCCGGGTGACAACTGGAAATCTGAACTACCTACAGAATTCAAGATTTCGACGAAATTACAAATGTATTTTTGACGTATTTATCCAGACAGGAGCCTTATTCCAGCCTATTCATCCGTACATACACAAGAAGTGATACTTCAGCATATTATTTCAGGCGGGTTCCTTAAATTTACCTTCTTCAGGGTAAAAACAAACAAACCAACAAACAAAAACAAACCAACAAACAAAAGATTAAGCTAAAAAATTATGTCGATTTTACAGAAACGTAATCTCAAGAAATTCAAGCTCAGTCTTGAAGCCTTTCACGCTCAGTGGATGTACGCACACACACACACACACACACACACACACACACACACACACACACACACACACACACACACACACACACAC
>JAQMCW010000008.1:17673745-17687388 GCA_030068335.1 Chrysichthys cranchii | reverse complement strand
CACACACACACACACACACACACACACACACACACACACACACACACACACACACACACACACACACACACACGTCCCACACACCTCAGCACAGGTAAGAATTTTGAGACAGTCTCTCAGTAGGTCATGTTCGGACCTGAATTCAACAATAAGAGAGTATAAACACCCTCCTAGGAAGCTAATCTCTGCCCTGAATCGATGACAAAGCTCCAGATCATGCCACCTTCTCCTGTAGCACTTCATCCAGTCCGACATACTTTATTTCCCTTTTAGGCAAACTGGTCCACGCCATTCGACTCGATGTCTTATTACAGCTCTGAATATGGAAGAGATCATGAAAGGGCTTTTCCATTTATATTGTAACTTCGTCCATATCTTGAATCCTATTGGCTGTTCATACCTCAGGTTTGGACACGAAGTCAGTAAAAAAATACATAATCTTAAGCACAAATGCTGACGTTTAGCATCTTTAATGTCCATTAATGTGCGCTCTATAAGTCCTTAACATCACTCACATTTGGAGATTTCTGCCTTCTGAGACTTTAAACCCAGTCTTTATTTCCGCCAAATTTCATCACGCTGGGAATATTACTACTGGGGATATTAAATCCCAGATATCACTTAAGATGTTTGTTTGGAATTTTTCAAGGGAGTGGGGGAGGGGGGGAGAAGTACAGACATCATGTGAGACACACAACAACAATGCTATCAGAACAGGACAGACCCAATTTTGTTCAAAAATATTCCGAGAATCAAACTGAACTGTGACTCGTGAGGCCGGCGGTTGTGATTCGAATCCAAACGTGACCTAAGAGATTCTTTTCACAAAGATTTCTCTCTAACATCACTTTACTCAGGAAGACCAAAGTGTCACAAAACAGCAGCTCAAGAATGTGAAAGAACTCGACGATCACGACAACTATACGTCATAAAATGTCACTGTATCGATTATTAATTACGACGCTGTTTTATTGAGATGTTTCTGAAACAACGGTGTGTTAAAATTAGCCCTCGTTAAAATCAGGTGCCTAAGACCGCAACTCTCCAATCCCTTCAGTCTGGAATATTAGCTTTCAGAGACCACAAGGGTGTGATAGATAAAACCTACGCCTGGTTCACGCCTTCACCGTGGGGCGGGCCAGTACAGCTCCATCTAGTGGTGCTTCCTGATATGAAACTGAACACGGATAAACCTGCACAGATTAGATGGTTATGTGTGTAAAGGACCACTCTGAAATTTTGTATTTGTGTGAGTGAAATATTTGTCTAAGTGATTTTATTTTGGGTTTGTCTATTTATTTACTATTATTTATTTCAGTCTGGAAAATGTTGAGGTATGTTAAAAAAAAAAATTTTAATTATATATTATTATTATTATTATTATTATTATCATTCGCGATAATAGAGAAGAAGTTGAGATCTAACCGCAGGACCTCTGACAGACAGAAACAGCGTGATGGATCATATTATTCGTGTTGTGTAAGTTCCTGGTCACATGACCACCGCTCTCTAGAACTTCTTCTTTAATCTAGGGTGCTTTGCTTTTATTTATTTATTTATTTATTTATCCATCTATCTATTTATTTATTTACTTTTGAGATTTCTCCCACTTGCAGCAACAAATCTCTCATTCAGCAAATCCTTCCTTCCCTGCTTTCTCTATTCCCGACACCAACGCACCGCCCAGTCCCGGGTCTGAGGTGTCGGAGAATAAAGAACGTACTGGAACACTTTATTCCAAGGTTGTATTCATGAGGACTTCATAACACACGCATAAGCTTTGGACAGCGCTGAATCACGACAGAGGAGTTTACACTTCTTATTAAAGACCCAGAGAGAGTGAATGGGGGGGGGCTTCACGTGTCATGAAGCTGTTAGGTCTTGTGCATGAGTTATGAAGGTGCCGCGTAGACAGCCTTGAAATAACGTGGTACCGAAAAATTACGTGCAACCATTTACAGTACACCAATAACTTTCCCCTATACAAAGGAGCCGAAACAACAAACAAAAACTTCTTTTGTTAATTATTGGTTGATATTTAAATATTACGATTATTGTTGTTACTTTTTTGCTTTACAGTTTTGCTTGCTTTGCTGTCGCAGGAACCTTTTTCGGGACCGTCCCAGAGCCTTACCTCGTTGTAAAAGAAATGAACGGTGTGGTTGTTGAGCTTCAGTGACAGCGTCTTCAGAAAGGAGATGTAGTAAGCCATGATCTCCTCATCGGAGAAGTCAAACTTATGTACGATGATGGAGTTGACGTGGTTATTCGACAGCAAGTAGTCTGCAGAAATACAAATGACAGACAAGAAAACAACCTGTGAAGTGGGGTGGGGTGGGGTGGGGGGAGAAACCCTCCAAAACAACTCAGCGTGCACTCCGGACAGGACAAAGCCGAGCGCTTACAGAGAGACGTCTCGTGGCTGATGTTCTCGAACAGGATGTTGAGCGTCTGCAGGAGCTGCACGCAGACGTACCGGCCCGACTTCTGCCGCAGGATGTTGAGGAAAAACGCAAACATGTTCTTCTCCAGAAAGAAGCTGGGAAGAAAGAGACAGCAAGACCGTATCAAGATCTCCCTAGTCAAAAAAGCAAACAAAAAGCGTAAAAAATGATAGAAATTTTAAAAAACCCACGTACTCAAAGACCGAGCTGTCATTCTGATCGCCCCAGATGAGGATTTCTGTGATGGAGCGAATCGTCTCGACGAGCAGGTTCCGGTTGTGATCCGTCACCGTCGTGTTCTTGGTCAGGACGTGATACATGTACCTGAGGAGAGGGAATTCGAAACAAGATCAGGAATGACGCACTCGCTGACGGATTTGTGTTGTTTTTTTTTAACATTAAAACAACGCGCAGTTACATTTGTTGCAAATAACAGCCCGACAACGTGAATTTAAGACCTTTCTAAACCACAAATTCTAAAAAACTTGATACTCGGTAACACGCAGATGCTTTCTGTCCGGACGCCGCAAGTTTAACGTGACGTTTAAGGAAGGAGTCTCCAGTGTCAGCATTAAACGAAACTTTAGAAGGGTAAGGGGTACGGCGCGTCGTGCTTTTAGAAACCAAAATCGACTGGTTGCTGAGGTATAAGAGGAATAAAGCACTTCCGGACGTGCTGTTCGAGGAAAATCATCAACTCTGGAGTCCTAACAGAGAGACTTCCTCACACCACTAATGAAAAGGAGGGAAAAAGGGATTTAACTGAAATCAAAAACAAAACATTTAATGAAAAACGATGCAATATGCGAAGAAGTTAACACAAATCACTTGGATTAAATGATTAGGAGAGGAAAAGGACGTTGTTGTTGTTTTATAGACATATTATATTCCTGCAGCCCCACGATAATATTGTATGTCACGCGCGCATGTACAGAATGATACTCAGGCGCCTCCTTTAAATAATAAGTCAGATTTGCAGCCATATTATTAATGTTACTGGATGGGAAGAGGATTTCACCTTGGCCAAGCCAAGCCAGACTGAGTAACTAATCACACCTAACGTTTAAAACTTCACACAAGCCCGCTAACCGGTTAGCAAAGCGGCTAGCTGCCCATTTTTGTTGCGAAATGTAGCTCGCGCACCTAGCCAGCTAGCTTCGTGACGCTCTTCAGCAACACTTACTTCAAATGGTCCAAAGAGTGGATGTTTTTGGACTTCCCTTGGCCTCCCACCCAGCCCCTGGACCGACCAAACATGGTGGCGGGTTCCTTTAATCGTGTCACTTTATTTTTATTTACACGACTCGACAAATATAATCCATTGCGCCTGTACTGAGTGAAAGAGAAAACATCCCTAACGCTAGCTAGGACCCTGACAGGACAGGCTGACATCCAATTCTGTATCAAAGCCCTACTCCAGGGCACTACATAGGGTGCCAGGTAACAGATTTCGAGCGCGGCCCTAGTGCACTAAGGCTCACTGAGGGAGGGATTTGAAACGCCCCCCGCCTCCTCTTTCTCGTCCGAGTTCTGACGCTGATCCTGTGGGGATTTGGCCCCAGTGTGGGATTTGTAGTTTAATTCAACGCGCGGGAGGCCCTGTGGGTAAAGTCATATCGGCCATTTGTGGACTACAACTCCCAGTGCGTGCTGAAAAGCAAGCGTTAAAGAGGCGTCTGACGTCACAAGAACGCGACGTTTGTTTTTATTTTTCTTATTTGACACTGGCTGGTCGTCTTGTCTTACTTTTAACCTTTTGTTTCGGTCATGCTGGATTCCGTGTCAGTAAAGGAAAATAAAGGAAAAGGAAAGGAAAGAATAGTAAAGTAAAGTAAAGTAGTCGCGCCTCAAAGCGCCATTTTGGAATACGTGAGGGAGGCGGCATTCAGGAGAAGGACGTTTGAAAAGACGGGTTTTTTTTTTAAACATGGATGTTAAAGTCGGTGTGAAATGAAGTGATGCGGGACACGTTTGGATGTTGAGAGACGTTTTAAATGCTTTAAAGTAAACACTGCTGAGTTCTTTTCTGCCCCGAGGTGATGTTGGAGACAGTGCAGAGTCAGCAGATGTGTGTGGGGTGCTGTTGGCCTGCTCACACACCTGAGCGTTTAATATAAGACTGGACAAGGGTAAAAACAACAACAACAACAACAATAATAATAATAATAATAATAATAATAATAATAATAATAATGGTTTTTCTAGTCACTCCAGTCATGCACTGGAAGGAGCCACCCATCCTGCACTTCATCATTATCTTCATCTTCATCATCTTCTTCTTCTGCTTCTTCTCCTCCAGCCTCTAAACCTCCCTCTGTGTTTGCAGGATTCGCCCCATGGTCCGACGCCCCATGTCTGAGAGTCTATGCCACACTCCGTCTATTCCCGATTAGATTCCGTGGAATCTTCACTCGACGCCTTGCCCTATATGTTTTATCTCGGCCTCTTCTTTGTGAACGTCCTCATCCTCTACTACGCCTTTCTGATGGAGTACATAGTGCTCAACGTGGGCATCGTGTTCCTGCCCGAGGACATGGACCAGGCCCTGGTGGACCTGGGCGTCCTCTCTGACCCGGCATCCGTCCCATACGAGACAGACACCGAGTTCGACGTGTTTGAGGGATACCTGGAATAGGTAGGACACGGCTCGAGGTATAATAAGCCATACAGGTGCGGAGTGAGGTGGGATGAAGGCGTCGTGGGAAACGCAGCCAAGGAGTGAAGCGATGATTCTGACAACGACGATGATGATGATGATGATGAAGGAAAATCGTAAGTGTGATGGCTGTAGCTGGAAGAAAATGGTGCCTTGGTCATCACATGGAACATATCTGCGCATGAAGAAGTAAGTCAACACCGAGTCTTTGGGGATTTGGTAAAAAAAATTCTGACTCCTATGACACACACGAGCGCACACGCTTGAACAAATAAGCAAGAAGTTCAAGCCGGTCCGTGTCACGCTCACGTTAAGAGTAAAATAATCACTGACAGGAACCGGGTGACGAGAGCGTCACCTCCTTGGAGTGTTTTCTTCCCCTTAGATGACAGCAGTTTTCCCTCCATTTAAAATGTTTTATTAATGAACAAACAATACGTCGTACTTTTTGTCCATTTAGAGATACGTCTAACGTCGTGGAACGTCCACAAAACATGTTAGATCGTGTTCTACAGTAACAAAGTAAATCAGATCATGTTCTACAGTAAAAAATACATCCATGGGTTTTTTTTTCTCTCTCTCTCTCTCTCTTTAAGACCCTCCAGGGGTCAAACAAACAAACAAACAAATAAATAAATAGAATCCTAGATCGTTATAAACCTGTGATTGTTAGACTGGAGAGTTCTCCTGTAAATGTGCGACATAAACGTACATTCTGGTCGCAGGAAACATCACCATATTAACAATCAGGTTTTTTATTTATCTATCTATTTATTTATTTATTTCCTTCATTCCTTATATGAACAAGCTGTTAATGTGGAAACGATAACGTTTTAGTCCCAGCTGCTGTTGTGGAAAATTAAATGAGCACTTTGTGACCAGTCAGAATCCGGAATCCGGCCCCGCCCACAGCGATGTGAGTCAGAGATGAGGGTTAGCGTCGGGGGTTTGTGTGTCGGTCGCTGAGCGTGTCTTGTCTCCTCAGGTTGTCCAGGCTGAAGGAAAACGACGCACAGATCTTCTCTTTCCCAGGGAAAAGCAGGACGTCTGCGCCAGGAACGTTTCCCAGAATACGGATCGGATCGGAACCGGACACGACCCCATGGCCGACACTGTGGCTCTCAGATCACCGGCAGCTGGTTTGGTTTCAGACTGACGTTTTTTTTGTTAAAGCTGCTGAGATTCAGGTTTGGTTCACGCCAGGGCCTCGCTGCATTTCATAACGCATTGGGTTTTCTTTCCCCCCCCCTTCTTCTTAAATAAGTTCGTAACACACTTAACATTTGACACTTTCCGTTTGAGACATCCGACTGAACTCTACACGTTTGTCCTTGTTCTGTTTTTAGTTTTCGTTTCTCATAAAAAAAAAAATCTTTTATTTTCTAGATTAGACGATTTAGGCGAGCAATACCTCTCCGAGACTGACGTGATCTTCTCAGTGTTGTGCTGCGCTGCTTTTCAAGCGTTTGACGAGCTGGACGATTGTTACATGCTGTAATAACACACATATACACTGTAAATACACACACACACACACACATATATATAAATATATATATGAATGAATAAATAAATAATTTCACTTAATGCGACTGTGACTCTGTAATGCTTTTTTTTTTCTTTTCTTTCTTTAATCCTGAAATCTCAACGCACCGAGGAAATATTCCTTCGATGTGTCTGTTTTGAAAACCCATTTATTTCCTGACCATAAAGAATACAAAATAAAAAAGGACTTTATTAAGCAGCACCTCGTACATAATGCAAGAAAAACAAATAAACAAACAAACAACACCGACATGCGACACAGAAATACGGCACCGTAGAGAACGTTAGTGTCTGTGCCGAGCGCTCGGTGAAGTGTGCGTTCTTGAAGAGGACAGTGTTAGCAGCAGCAAGTTCAAGTCTTTTTTTTTTTTTTTTTTTTAAATAAGAAGTGAATTATAGAGCTTTTATCCTGCAGTCTTGAAGCTGTAGATGCTCAAACACTCCGTAGGGGATGCACTCGTTCCACATCCTGCAAGACAAACGAGATCAAAAACAAGCGTTCAGTCCATCGGGTCGACTAATCTTTTGTAAACGAGCTGAATAAAAAGTAAATCATTCAGTGAAGGCGAAGGCTAAAGGAGGTCTCGGACAGGTTTGTGTTCCAGGAGGAGAAACGTTTTCACACAAAACAGAAGAAAGGAAAAGACACACAACGAAGCGTACGACAGCTGGGACCAGACGGAGGAAACCTGAAGCTGACCCTGGATTTAAGAAGAGCTCTGTGTGTGTGTGTGTGTGTGTGTGTGTGTGTGTGTGTGTGACTTACTGAAGAGACTTCACACTCGATGAGTTCTTTAATGCAGCACTGAGCTTTTTAGCTCCGACGTCTGTGAACTTGTTGTACTTCACACTGAGGACAAAAAAATATTATTATTATTATTATTGTTACTACGTTAGTCATCACATCTTATTTTAAGAATATTAAAATAATAAACGATAAGAATACACGTTACTAAACGTTAAAGATTCATAGATTTGTACACAAAAGTTTTAAAGAGCATTCGGAAAACAGACTCCATTCAGCTCCGTCGCTCTTCCTCTCCATTACATTAATTAATTTATTTATTAACATTTAAAATTGATTTTAATGCGGACTAATTTATACTTTAATGTAAAAAAAAAAAAAAAAAAAAAAAACACTTAGTCTGTATTATCATCATTTTAGCCAATGGAGATATTTTTACTATTCTGATAAGGTGGTCTGGGTTTTCCAGGGTTAAAACATATCAGCATTATAAATCGGCATCAAAGTTTAACTCCCAAAGTACAGTGTCTCCTACAAACATGGCCACCAAGAACTACAGCTGCCCTCAAATGGAACTTGTGAACTTTTGATTATGATATGGGAAGTCATGTACATGAAATGTGCGGCATTGTGTGGCAATGTGTGGCAAGCGGTAAGTTGTTCTGAAAACACCACTGCTCGGCAACAGCTTTATGGATGCCTATTGGTGTCTAGAGGGCACAGAGGCTAACGTAAAAATATAGCAAGCTAACAAGCAAGTAGCGTAATGTGGGAAAAGCAAAGGCGTAATTAAAAGCAAGAGGCCATTGGGGATATCAACGTTTTCCTCTGATGTATTATAAAAGAATGAAAAAACCTGTATACGAATAAAATTAAAACGTATTAACTTATCATCCACTGAAAAATGTACTTTCAACTGGTGCCTCCACCATTTCTGGAAATGACAGCAAACACATCATACCTCGTGAACTCTGAGCTTTCAGAAAATTTTCCACTTCTGAAGTCATGAATTTCACAAGAGGGGGTGTTCATATGGACTCTCCTCATGAATGCCGTAAACACAAGCTCATTTGAAGGCACCAAACAATCCACAGCCATTACGGACCCTCTCCTTACTACTGATTACAAACACCTGGATTCAATTACCTGAACAATTACAGAAGCACCCATACTGCACTTTCATTTTGTGAAGTGTATGCGTGAACGTTAGTATAAATCATAGAAGGACCTGTCTATAAATCTACAGGTTGCACAAATATAAAATGTTTGTACATTATAGTCTTAAATAAAGTTTGGAATTTACCCTCCACATTATGGAGTTTACACTCTACTTACACCCCTAACATAGCTCTGACTCAGCCGGTGTGCACTGAAATGTTAAACAGCAAGGATAACTGACACCTGTGATACCTCCTCACGCATATTGATAAAAAGCTTCAGAAATGTGTTCGGTGTGAATTGGCCTTGACAGCTGTAATAGAAAAACATCAAAAAGCACTCAGATGTATTCCTGATTTGGACATTGTTTGATAGTATGATGCTGGCATTCTGGTTATAATGTTTCTCAACCTCAATTAACCCAAGGCTCACCCTTCTCATTGGAGCTTTATATCTCAGATCACCTTCAAACATTATCTTTAAAATCCTAATATCCTAACACATTAAATCATATTTCAGGTGCCATGTTCTAACATTCGGCATGCGTTTCATCCCAGTCATGTGTGAGTTTTGCACTGTTTGTTTAGTACCCAGAAGATTATGGATCATAGATTATGGATCATAGATATGGATTATGAATGATCATTCCATGATGCTGCTTTGTCACATTTAGGGGTCCAGTGGTGGCACCTTTCCATTGATGGATGTGGTAGAAGGGGGTGCTGTGTACAGCAATATATAGCAATAGTTGGACGACGGGGTAATTGTACATGTACATAGTGGGTGCATACAGTATAATTAAACAGTATAGGTATAAGTTAGATATGTTCAATAAATGGGGAAAAAACACAATGGAATAATTGAAGAAAAAGACTGGTCTATTATTAAAAAGGGCGGGGCTAATTTGTCTTGAATACATAACAAATAAATGAAAACAAATCACTTACAAGAAGTCAGTATGATGATTTCCAGACTTGAAATGTCTGTGTCAAGAGTTCTTTTTGAGTTTCTGCTTTAGCTGAGGGATGATCTAAACAAGAGTAGGATGACTTGTCGGAAACAGGAAAAACAACTTGGAATACACATAAAGCTACACTGATTTTCAGTGACCACATATTACACTAACATATTACTTACTGTGATGCAGCTTCGTAGGAATCACCAACAAGGGTATGTAAAGCCTAATGCAAAATAATTTAAGGCCGACAAGAAATGTAATAATTTAATAATAAATAATAAGTTCATAATAATATTTTGCCAAGGAGTGGTTTGTAAAAGCTTATACAGTGAACATTTCATCCAGTAGAAACCAATATTGTGTAACACTTCTTTCCTTCTCTCTGTCGCAAACACTGAAAGTGCTTATCAAAGCTTAAGTATATTCATGAAACTGTAAAACATTCTGCCCAGCACAAAAGCTTTTTTTTTTGAGGATCTATTATATCTGTAACGTGGCCTTTGTGTTTCATAATAACAGATTCTTTTTTTCAGACAGTGAAATATATGTCTCTTTTTCCATCTAGCCAGTGGAGATTATAGGAATAATTGTTCTTTAGACGGCACTCAACGTTCTAGAATAAAACACACATATGCCTCCAAGTGTGAATGTTGACATTTGGATGACGAGGAGCCACTCAGGGTCATTGTTTAGTAACAATATTCAAGTGCACCCTCAGGGTGTTTTTTTTCTGTCTCCATGGTGAACCATTTTCCATGAAGGCCATTTGGCCATATAATGACACCTTTAATGCACTTTCTACCTCTAATAACTTTTTATGCTCTTGAAGTCTCTGCTACACCTATTTTGTGTCTGAGAGCTGGATAATTTCCAATGAGAAAATTTAAGTAATGTTTGATGAAGACATGCTCATTGCTATAGCATCGTATGGTCTGGTATGCCTCAAATTTGACATTGATAATACTGAGTGGATTCCTAAAATAAGATTCAGGGTATGCGATTAAAATACTGAAGTTACTACTGAAGAAGGGTTTACTAATACACGTTTTTTCCACACCGGTATATAGTAACAATCTAAGGTGTTTTGTTTGGTTGGTTTTTTATGCAGTGATTTGAAGTCTACCTGTCTATATAAGCAAGATTTATGATTTGTTATGACAGAAAATGGCCACGGAGTAACCGACCTAATATCTAGTGAGTTGACTACATAATAAACACAAAATCAAAATCATTCTAAATCTACATAATGCAAAATGTAATATTTGTATATACACAAATGCATATTTGTGTACAGTGTACAATGCAGCATACTGTGCTACTAGGTATATCCCTATAACACAATGGGGTTTGTAAACATGCTATAATGACTCCGCAGCAGCAAAAGAACTTTGGGGTCTATATGGCTTATCCCCCCCCACTTTTTTTTTCTGGAAAAGCTGACAAGGATGGGTACTGAGTAGAGAATTGTCAGAGAAGGTGAACAATGGCAGCAATGAGAGCTCTTCAGAAAATGGTGAGAAAGAGTTGGCTGCACTGGTGAGTATGAGTGGACAGATGTGCTCTAATGTGTTTGGCTGCTGCTCAACACACAGCAACACCCAGAGAGGAGCTCAAACAAAGATAAAGATGTGGTAGTTCTTCTGTAAGCATCATTCAGAGACTCTAATAACCCTGCAACAAAAGAATGACTTGAGTACATTATAATGCTTTGGGCATGGAAGCGCTATTAAATATTCCAGTACAGTGTATGCACTTAGTTGTATGTACCTCTTTGTCATGTAGATAAGACAAATTTGCTCAAATGCATTTATTCCCTAAACCCATCATCACAAAAAAAAAAAAATAAATTCTTTGTCAGAAACAACAGCACTTTCACCAAAAAATCTCCTTGCATTTTCATTACTTACTTCACAGTCCGCCGTAACTTAGAATATATCAAACATGAATATCCTCAGCATCTACTGCACTTTTTGTTTGTTACCGGGGTGAAATTTGCATTTTTTTTGCATGCTTTTTAAGGTGATGACGACTTAGTCCATTCTCTTAGGCCAGTAGAAAAAGAAAATGCCACTTTGCTTCACACATTAGCTGCTTACATAGAAAGAAAGCTAATGTATCATCTAATTGGGTGAGCCACTGCATCTGATTCCTCTCAATCAGACTATTAGTTGGGTAATTACCCATCTGCCTCGGGTGGAAAATGGCAAGGCAAACACCAAGCTAATAACATTCTCAAGGGCTCTCCAGAGCCAACAAGATGATGTTGATGTTGGGTAATGCAGTCTCAAACTATTTCAGCACCATGGTGAAAACATTAACCAGACTCTGTTTGCCAACTTCCTAAAATTGAGTCTATTCAATTATTTACTTAAATACAGATTGCACCATTTCCCATCCATCTATCCATTTTTTTTTTTTTTTTTTTGCTTTATTCACCTCTGTATAATAGATGTCTCTGATAAAACCGGGACATTACATGGAAATGCTTTTAGGAAAGGAACAATATAGCATAGATGAGCTAATATTCACACTATATATTCAGTTCCGTCTATGCGTCTGCTAGGTTGGAAGAACAGCATTTTCAGCAAAAATGCTAGAGGCATTTGTGGCATTTCCTTGTTAAAATGTAAAAATGGTAATTCTGTTCAGGAGCTGTAATCAAATTAGAGTTTTTACCAAGTAAAGATCGTGAATTATCTAGCAAAAATTAGGAAACACTCAAATTTAGGAAGGACGCTTTTTTTCAATTCAATGTTTTGTAATGTAGTTTATGTACTTCAGAGAATCTCACTATGCGTAGCTCCAGTTTTATGTCTATTTATTCCACAGTGGGTTGAATGCTCATATCTGATTAGCCAGTAGGTGCACATTATTTTTGTATAACTGCCTGGCTTAAAAGAATGTGCTCATTCTAGTACACTATAACTCATGCACATACAGTTTTATGGTGGACATACCGCATAATACAAGATTAGAAAATTTATTAGAAAGAAAAATCATTTTAAATAATGATATAAATAAAAAATGATTTTAAAAAATGTGTTATTATTTACCAATGTAAAACGTATAATCATTGATGTGGTGATATTTTATCTGTGTAGACATTTATTTAGCATCTACAGACCGAGTTTATTAGAACAGGGAAGTATTTGAGTGAGAGCAGTTTAAGCTTTCCCGAGTCTTAGTAAAATGGCAAGCTGTGAGATGTGAGAGAGAGGGGAAAAAATATGAGAGAGAGAGAGAGAGAGAGAGAGAGAGGTAATCTGTTTTAAGTACAACAAGAAGTTTTTACTTTAAAGTGGACCTGTCATACATTTTTCTAATATTTTATACTGCAAAGTTTGCAAGTTTTTGTTTTTTTTTTCCATTTTAAGTATGCTATAAAACACTTTAGGATAAAACAGGCTAAGTTTGGGGGTGGACCTTTAAATTTGGGGTTTGCCTTTAAATTTAAATAATTGAAAACTGTATGGAATGTCCCCTTTAACAATCAATTTTATAATAAACAATAATAATAATTACCACAGTTTTCTGAACATAGGAGACGTACTGATTTTGAACTGCCTGTGTGAAAAAGGAACATGAAAATACAAAAACCTTTGTTGTCATTGTTCATGTACAACTTTTAGTAATTTTTTCCCCCCTAACCAGTAATTGAACCCAGGCCACAGCAATGAGAATGCTGACTACTAACCACTAGACAACTCTATTGTTGATGTCTATATTACTCTTTTCAGAGCACGCCATGTGAAATTACTTTTCTTTGACTTCCCTTGTGTGTGTATATGTATCTTATTTACTGGCTGAGTTCCAAATTCCCCACTTGTGGGACTAATAAAGGAGTATCTTATCTTATTATCTTAATTTGCAACAAACATGTTCCTTAGACAAGAGCAGGCCAAAGAGTATGGGATAATAGTTTATACACCCTATGTAGTGCAGTCTTGACCCATAGCAGTTTGGAACTTGGCTACTAAAGGCTAAAAGGCCAAAGGCTAAACGTTCTCCTCTGTCAAAATGTAATAATCATGAATAGTATTTTTTTTTAGTAATTTAATAAGTATACTGAACAAAAATATAAACGCAACACTTTCGGTTTTGCTCCCATTTTGCATGAGCTGAACTCAAAGATCTGAA
>JAQMCW010000008.1:17612136-17623243 GCA_030068335.1 Chrysichthys cranchii | reverse complement strand
TTTACTTGAAACAAAAAGTGTGCATATAATTAGCATGGGAAGTCATTAAAATATCGGCATATGTCCAAGTGTTATTACAAACTTAAAAAAAAAAAAAAAAAAAAATTGATTACCAGAAGCTGGGCTGTAACTTTCATTACCCAGTGAGGAAAGTGTTGTTTTTAAATTTCATAGAAATGAAATTTTTTACGAAGATTATACATGTGGAGCTAACAGCAAGACAATGATGCAGAAGTTTCCACCAATTGACACGACGCACCAGTTACAAGGCAATCAATCATGTTGTAGATGCCAGACACGATGGCTCGTCATAAGAGAGCACTATGGGAACTGTAAGGTACAATAGGGTGACAATATTTTGGTCTTTGAAAAAGAGGACATTGGGGCAGGATAGCAGCATGCGGCAGACGGACACCCGCAAAGTGAATGACTCCTGCCTCTGAAGCATGTTTTAGGTGGAGAGGATGTATGGTCATCCTAGGTACAGTTATAAAGCATAACTTGCATGCCCTGATACCGTGATTTCCCCCAGCTCTGGGTGTCAGCAGAAACTGTGAATGCATTATAATTTACATGTATTCATTTGCCTGACGCTTTATTTCCAAGACAGGATACACCTGACCCCCCAGCCCGTCCCTCCCTCTCACTAGGGGCAGCTTGACGGTGCTCGGATTTGCACCCAAAACCTGCTGATGAATAATCCAAAGCCTTAACCACTGAGCCACAACTGGCTTCAGGACAAGATCTGTGTTTCATCAGGCAACTTTGCATGCTTCCATGGAATGAACATCAATGAATCGGATTGTAAAGCCCCAGTCCGAGGGCAATACACACCATATACACCATCACGGGAAAGCGCCCCAGGGATGTTCATCATATGCTCTGAAGGTGCACGCTTCTTGCGTCTTCAGAGTGAACAAACCTGGGCATTTGAACAATCAGACCATCTACACAGAGATGGTATCACCAGGTACTTTTCACCTACATACTACAGGAACTAGGGTAGGTTCAATGTCAGTGGGAAAGGTTTCTTTCCTACAGACAAGTGTCAAGGATTTGAACTTGATGAAAGAAGCAACAGTGAACGAGAAGAGTTTGCTGATCAGGGACTGTAAGGTGCAACTAGTTATTCTACGTAGTACTAGCAACTAGTAGTGTTAGTTGGTTGAAGACAAGACAAGCTGCTGTACTCGCCACGTGGTTTAACGTTGAAAGCTGGGTTAGGGGAATTGAAGAGTCAAGTCGATATTATACAGCGCAAACCTGCACGATCAGGAGATGGTGGTAGTCTGTTACATTATGGGACTTGCTTTGAAGGGCCGACTTGAAGGTGATGATTCATACTGGTTGAGATGAATCATTGAGAAGCACAGGGGAAAGCAACGCGGGACAAGCCAGAACGCAAAACCACAACAGACCTGCTCATGCGTGTGCAGTCCGTGTTTAGGATCTCCTCATAACGCCAATGTTCTTGTTTCCCACAGGTTAGACTTCCTGCTTCAGCGTCAACCATGTTGGTGATTTTGGCCTTCATCATGCTCTTTCACATTATTTCGGCAATACTGCTTTTCATATCAACTATCAGCAACGTGAGTATATTATCAGCGTAAGGAGCCTTACGGCTCAAGAACTTTTTCAGGACATCTGCATTATGCAATATGCAATTGGGACTAAACCCTGGAATTTACTTATTGATTTAATCTTGTGCCATTTCTGATGACCGTTCCACTCACTCACTCACAGGCTTGGTGGTTTACAACAAACGGGAACTTCTACGCTGATCTTTGGTACGTCTGCAACGTCACTTGTAAAGAGATTCCACAGAGCGCAAGCCACGACGCAGGTAAATTCTCAGAAATAGATTTCACAACTTTCATTTCCGCGTAAAACGAAAACCGGGTTGAATATCGTCACTACTCCGTCAAGTTACATGACCTGTGTACCTCTGTATGTTTAACATGTTTGTTCAAGTTTCCATCATCATATACATAACCCTGGTCCACATCACAAGGCCCACTTTAATACTTTATCAACCAAGTGGTGAGTGTGTGTGGTTGGGGAATCAAGTCGACAGAACTCTAGACTGATCCTCAAACAGAGATCACCACAGTTGTTCCCTGTAATGGATTTTTGGTCAGGGATCATTACCCCATGGTACGAGCCCCATTTTCCTTGAAATTCTGGATTTAGACCTTGTGGTACACAGGGGCAGTATCACCAGGTGCATTTCGTTCAAAAGCCATAGCGACTGTGGTGCACAGTAGGTCCTGACAAGTAACTTCTCATAGGTGGCCATGGTTTCCTACATGCGGGGAACCTGTGGAGCTTGCAAAAAAGAGGAATGTGAAGTGCTTATGTCTTGATTTAATGAAGACTAGACGTGATTGATTGCTCGAGTCATCCTCAGTGGTTTGATCATGCAAGCTGGCTTCAGAGAAATGTGGGAGTTGATTGGGAAAGTGAGGAATCCCTGGACAAGTTGTAGAATTGCATAAATTTCACAGGTACAGGCTGGTGTTTCAGATATCATACAAGTCAACCCTGCAAGATCAGGAGAACCCCACAAGGTGCTCTGTACAACAGGCGGGTTAACAATTATACCTCATAGTTACTGGTTGATCTTGATGTTGGTAACGATGTAGGGGTAACAATAAGGAGCCAACGGTGTTGATGATTTTGTTAGATTATGGGACTTGCTGGGATGACCGCCAAACGTCAAGAGTTTGAACTTAATGTAAACAGTTACAGGGAATCGCTTGTTGATGTTAGGTGAAGACGAATGTGACGTGCATTCCGTGCGTCTTGCTTGACTAAAGACCAGACAGGTTTCCGTAGTTGAATAATGACGCTCTGGCTTCAGAGAGTGGTGCGAGTCAATTTTCAAGGTGAGGTGTACCAGGACAAGATGCTATATTGAATCAGTTCAACAAGTAGAGTCTGATCTTCCGTAATATTATACAGGATCCTGCAGGATCAGGAGAACACCACAAAGTGGTATGTACCTGTAAAGACAGGTTAGCAACTGATTATTACCTCAAGGTTACTGGTAGTATCGTTGAAGAAGAACATTTGGTTATGGTTTATGGTACTTGCTGCGATGTTGTGCAATAAATTTGGCACATAGGGTCACACAGGAAAGACATCACGGCTTAAGTGAATCCAGACCCGTTTTCAAAAAACATAAGGCGCAGATTCTGTACAAGAACCTGACCCTGTCTGTCTTGTTTTTTTTTCTGACCAGGTTATCTTCAGACCGTGCAGGCTGCCATGATTCTAGCCACGATCCTGTGCTGTGTGGACTTCTTCGTTTTCATCCTTCAGCTTTTCCGTTTGAAGCAGGGCGAGAGATTCGTCTTCACGGCCATCATTCAGCTCTTGTCTTGTGAGTTACCCGGAGGACGGCAGTTAGTTTCGCTGTTGCGGTAAAATGCTGACCGATGGTGTAAAGTGAGAAGCTTCAGCTACCATACTGAAGTATTTTCCTACAGCACCTCTCATCTCTCAGAGTGTTTTACATACCACAGAAATTTGCCGTTCCATTTTGAATACCTTAAACGATGATTCAGGATACGTCATACGTTTTATCCATTTATAGTTATTGTTGTTGGGGAACGTCTGTGAAACAAGATGGGTCTTGTTCTCAGATGTGTTCCGCCAGCTATAAACAGTCGTTCCTGCACCACCCTCTCTTTTCGAGCTCTCCGTAACCTTTGAAAACCCAGACCACGTTCCCGGGGACTCCTCCCATAAATATGGTCCAGGAGCGTCCGCTGTAGAAGTCCCTGTGAATGAGCTGTTACTATGGAAATGATAAACACATGACGCGAGCGCGTTAATACAAACCTGTGATTTGCTGTCGCACTAAGTGTACACCTTCTGACCAATCTCCAGAGAGACTAGAACTCAACATCACTCTGGTGTAAATATACATATTGGTTTTTGCAAAGTCGAAGGCACTTTTACATTGTTTGTTTGTTTTTGTTTGTTTATTTCCCTCTGCACAGCACTGTGTGTGATGATCGCCGCGTCCATCTACACGGCTGAGCGGACGAGTTTCCAGGAGTCGAACATACACATGGGGAACTACGGCTACTCCTTCGTGCTCGCGTGGGTGGCATTCCCCATGACGTTCATCAGCGGGCTCATGTATTTAGTGCTTCGCAAGCGCAAGTAGACGCTTTCTAACAGCCCGACTCAACAGGCTGCGACCTTCCCTGAGAGAATTTATGGTGTAAATATGTTGTTTTTGTTTTTTTTAAATGTGGAGATCCTAAAACATCGCCAAAACATAATAATATAAAAAAAAAAGGAATAATGTTAAGTATAAAATACTGGAAACTAACGTGTTTCTTTTCTGTGCTATGTAGTTTCAACACCTTTTTTGGCTCTAATTTGTTTTTATTTTTTTGGAGATTTGACAAAAATTTCGATGACACGCAGAGGACGAGATGAGGTTCAAATTTGAAATAGCAAAACCACTATTAAGCCCCGCCCCCACTTTTTTTCTTTTTTCTTTTTAAAGATGTACAAGGTGTGAATTTGGCTTTTAATAAATACTTGACCGTTTCTATCAAGTCAGATAAAAATCGTGCTGGCAATATTTTATTGTTGTTGTTGAGCACCACATCATACTTGAAGCTGAACAAAGCAAGGCCGGATGTATACATGACGCTTTTGTTGTGAAAGTTTTTTAATTCTTTCTTTCTTTCTTTTTTTTTTTGTAAACTAAGGTTGTAGTTGTACTGCATGTTTTATTTTACCTGCATTTAGCTTTCTACTGATATTAAAAGAAGCACAGATTATAGTTCATTAGGCAGTGTAATAAGCTTATAACAAAAGATTTGGGAGATGGGTTTGAAGAGGAGATTATTATTATTATTTTCTCGTGTGTTTGACCAAAAAAAAAAGAAAAAAGAAAAAAAAGAAAGGCAAATAATTTAGGAGACGCTTATTTATATTGTTCTTCTTGTTTTGTAATGAAGTATTATTTCATCAAGCTTGAACCCATTTTACTGAAGGCTTTTTTTTTTTTATTAAAAAATATGGAGTGAAAACATAATGGCAGCTTTCTTTCTTTCTTTTTTAAAAACCCTTTTTGCTTGTTCTTTGTGTTAAGATCTATCCAGTTTGCCTGTATTTCCAGTGACTGATCCCCCCCAAGGGCTCGTTTTCTGCATATTTGAAGTTCAATTAATTAAATGTATTTTACTTGAAGTGATGTTCATTATTTCAGAGTTTTCCCTCGTTTTTATTTCACGTTCACAATTTTTGTTTTTGGTCTTACAGTCTGTATAAAAATATACTCCAAAGTTTAGAATATATTTAGCCATATATAATTTATACTGAAAATATGTTTAGACTCTGTGTGTGTGTGTGTGTGAATTCAGATTCTGAGTTTCCTGTAACCTTCAGACGTCACACGACGACGACAGTTATACGCTTAAATTTAAAGCAGGAATTCTTCAGCAGTTTTTAACCTAATCTGTACTACATGTCTGATTAGCATGGATATGAAACCCTGTTTACTCCAAACTCCAAATGTTTCATCAGACGTCCAAGTGCTGGGGTTGAACGTTAATAAACGTGAATGTATCTTTGTGACGATTTTCAGGGGTAATAATTTACACTTATGGCGCAGGGATTTGACAAATCATTCAGGAAAAGAGCGTAAAGACTTCGGACTCCAACACGATACGATACCATTTCGATTTACGAGGCAACGATTGGATATCTGACGATACCCCTGGATCTGCTAAGATATGATTCGATTTCGTATCGTCTGATCCGCACGTCAATCATGGGAATCTGGGTGCTGGGTTAAATGGTGTAAGACCACGATGAGACGGATTATTTCATGAGTATTAGAGTTACAGACAAATCTGTACCTTGGCAGCTTATTAAATTATTCACGCGTCCATTTGCACACACCTGTTTGGGTTTTTTTGAGGCACAACTGGCTGTTTTTTTTTTGCTAATAATCAATATATGATTTTTGCGGCAAGCGGTTTCATCCGTTCATTTAAAAAAAAAAACAACAACTTCTGGCCCTTCATCAGGGGAAAACAAAAGATCAGGTAAATGTACGGAAAAGCTTTTGATTCTATATTTTGAAAGGTTCGACAGCGAAGGCCAGTCCCATCAGGCCCCGTGACAAACCATGAACCCTGACATTGCAATGCAATACTGCCCCTACTGTTTAAATCATGGTACTGCAACAGATGTATTTTGTGAATTTTCTTCGACGAGCAGAATACGACTGAGCGATGGGACAAAATTAACACCTTACATCACAGCATGCTTTTCTGAGATACTGTGGATATTTTTTATATCTTTTTAATAATATATATACACATAAAAAAAAAAAACTACAAACGTTTCGACTGATAGCAGCACATAACCATTGTTTGAATCGTTTCCCCCTTGTCATTAAAAATGTTCATTCTTTTTTAATTAAAAAACAAAACAAAACAAAAAACAATGATTTCTTTTAAGCATTACACAAAGTATCAAACCGTATTTTTTATTTTTATTTTTAAAAATCACAACACTACTGTTCTCTCAAATTTATAAACATATAATCATGACGCACATTGTGTTGAAAACGTCCTTGAGACATGACGTCTGATCGGACGCCTACGTTAACCCCTGGCCGTACCCGATACTGCTCTCGTTACTTTACGTATACACTTTAAGATAAAGATTCATCTCTAAACCTCACCTGCCTGCACATTTTCCAGCTGCAAGCGCATCCCCACGCTACTGCAGATGTTCTCCTGCGGTCTCGTATAACCCAGGTTTCACTGAGAAAGCAGAGAACGTCATCAGCAGAATACATTTTATTGTGACGATATCAAACAAGTTACCTGACATCAAACAGAAAAAAAAAGAAAGAAAAAAGAATTGATACTAATTTCAATGATCTTTAAAAAAGTCTCTTCTATGCTGAGCAGCTCGCCTGGTGACCGCTTTAGTAAAAACAAATTCGCATGTAAAAACACGTGGAGTTCACGTTTCGCTGGCCCACACGGTGTGGACGTCGCTGTAGGGTCCGTAGCGCCCGTACACATCCCTCCCGATGATGATGAAACACAGCGTTTTGTCTCCGGAGCGCTCCGCTGCCACCCTGCAGGCCATGGGCAGAGGCATGGCTTTGATCACGCCCATGGTTTTCCATTTGGAGAACGTTCCGTCGCTGCGCTCCTGCGCTACGTAGATGTAGTAGCAGTCCATGGTGGCGGCGTCCGGGTCTTCCTCCTCCACGTTCCACAGCAGCGCGATGCCTCGCGGGTTTTTGATACGCGCCACTTTCACGATGGGCTTCTGAGGCATGGATTTGCTGGCGGCCGCGACGGGAAGCTGGTGCGGGAACGGCGTGTCCGGGAACGGCGGGAGCCTGGACCGAATGGCCGCCTGGGCAATTACACAACGTTAGCATTTTAAAGAATCGATCAGTGCTTATACGAGGAAGTACAAAGAAGAAGAAGAAAAATAAGAACTCCCTTAATAAAATGCTTCACGAAACATACGACAAGTCCCGAATCACATGCACTGTCGAGAAAAAAACGCAACGCTCAGTATGGCCAAATGTGTGCATCCTGATTGGTCACCCTTCTCCTTCAATCAATCAATCAATCAATCAATAAATAAATAAGTCAAATTTTCATGATTGACTTCACATAATTAAAGTCACAAGTCTCTGAGGTCCAACAGATCCAAAAGAACGCTTCTTAATCACGTGCATGATGCATCCGAACCTAAATACAAACCCTGTGCACTCTGGAACATGGAAGGTTTATATTTTAATGTGTATTAAAAATGACCATGCAGTGCTTTATAATAATAATAATAATAATAATAATAATAATAATAATATCGAATGCTATAAGGCTTTTCAATATCGTCTAACATTAATCCAGTAGTCTTAATATTATTTATCTTATTTAAAAATAAAAAAAAAAAGCATTTAATTCCGCACATTTATACTTAAGGCAAGAATACGCTCCACCCAAAATATTTACATTAATGTATGTTTTTGGTCCTTTTCTTTTTGTTTTTTTTAGTAGAATTTCATACATTTCAAATTTACGCGAGGCTTCACTGCGGCGGTGGCGGCGTCCTAAACACTTACGTTATAATAACTTTTCTTAACTTATTGTTTTTCCACAGAATTACATGAACACATACAAAGATGAATCAGTGCTATAGAAGTAAAACAAAAAAACTTTAATTTAAAATGATATATATATATATATAATTAATTTGGAATTATTTATTAGCTTAATAAATAAAAATAAAAACCCTCTCGTACCTCTACACCTGGATTGCGTTCATGAGGAAAGTAAGCAAAAGTATGTGACCCTTGGACTTTTAGATGTTTGCGATTAAAAATAGTTGTCGTTTTTGTTTTGTTTTTTTAAATTATGTTTCGGATTAAAACTAAACTCTCAGGCGATGCCACGGGAACAGGACGACTCGTACCTCTGCTTCCTGCAGCTCTGGTGTTGTTTTCTCCGGCACTACAGGGCACGGAAACTGACCGCCGCCTTCTGTTAAAGACAACAATGTGTAAGAAACATTAAATTCTTTAATCCGCCGACTTTAATAAATGTATGAAATGATTCAATCCCTCAGCATACCCAGTGACGATGGTCTGTCAGCCACGCTGTCCTGTAAGAGAGACAGAGAGGGGGGGGGGGATGACATGAACAGGCAAAGAATAAACATCAGGTATTCAGTCAGCAGGTAAGAGCAGCTTTACCTGTGATGATGTTTGAGGAGAATCGATGTGCCTGGTCCCATTTTGTTTGCACACTGTCTCAGAAGATGAACACACACACACACACGCATTATAACGGAATCGCTATTAATCATAAATAATCATATTATAATTATAATCATAATCAGAACTTGCGTACAAATTTCTGGGGGGCGGAGGATGCATCCTTTATATCAAGATAAAAACTATATATATATATATAATAAAATTTCATGGATTTCACCTGTCACCGGGGACGACGACGACACGAAACCGCCGCAATAGGCGGGGGTTCACTGTGTGTGTGTATATATCTATATCTATCTATCTATCGCTCTCTCTCTCTCTCTCTATAGAAACTAAATTATTAAAAACTAAAACAGAAATTATAACTAGCTGTTTCTTTCTTCTTTCTTTTAAATCTTTGATTATTTATTTATTTTATTATTCTGTCCCCGCCGCCCTTTTTTCCCCCCCCGTGCGATCCTAACCATTGTGTGACGCCAACATGCTCCAGAACTTTGGTGCTCGAAACAAAAGTCTCCTTCACCGCTCCCGGTGTTTACAAACCGCGCCCATCAAATAAATAAAGGATTTCGTTTAAAAAAGGCTTTGTCTATGTCGAGAACGCACCTTCTCCGTCATCGGTCAGGTCCACAATCTGATTCTTCATGCGCTGGAATTGAAAGAGAAGGAAAAACAACTCAGTCGGAGGTGAAGAGCGTTCCGTCATGCTGGAGTCCACAGACGGAGAGAGGGAGAGGGAGACAGGGAGAAAGAGAAAGAGAGGAAATGAAAATAAAAAGCTACCAAACTCTGCCAGAAGCCTTCTTTAGGTTTTCTCGTCGTCCCTCCTTCGCTGGCTGCGTCTAACGAGAAACAAACAGGAATAAAGCTTTCTTACTTTTCAGGAAGACCAACAAATATATAAATCTGACTCAGAGCTGGGAAGTGAGACGTCAGTGACGAAGACATGAAGACACACACACACCTCCTGATGTCGAGGAGCCGGAAATCTCTCCGTTAACAACACTGAGGAGGAGAAAAGCAAACAATTTACTCATTTATAAAACAGAAGACTCTTTCAGACAGACACTCCCGAGGACTCCACATTATAGCTTATACACCAAGACGAGACCTTATAAAGCAGTTCAGGACTTGCCGTTTGGAAAAAATAATCAATGACAGGGTGTCGAGTTTGCGCAACGTTGCGTATTTAGCTTCGACGCTGCATCTCGACGTGTTTTATTCCTCTTGTACCACCGCAACTTCCAATTATATTCACTAACGAATGACAAATCCCACTTTTTATCCGTTTGATGCTGCGCCATGTCCACGAAACAAGATCTCTCCTGCGTTACAGCACCTATAAACAGTCTCCCTCACCAGAATGTCTATTTATTTATTTATTTATTCATTCATTTATTTATTTATTCATTTATTCATTCATTCATTCATTCCTCTCTCTCTTATTGAAAATCAAATAACGCAAATTGTTGTAGTTTGTTTGTGAGAAAGTCAGGGGGAAAAAGTGTAACCTCCACCGCCCTGAAGATTCAAGTGACAGCTTCAGCTCTGACACTGGAGACTCCTTCTAAAAACGTTACATACGCATCTCTTTCCACCTCCACGACTTTTCGGATCCGTTTGCGTGGAGTGGGCGACGTGCTAGTCCCTGTTACTATAGAAACGGTCATGTATCACACTGCAATATGACTGCTGATTTGACGCAAATAATGAACCTGACCAATCAGAACCCGGCGTTCAGCGGCGCTGGAGAGTAAATATCCTAGGACTTGTATGAAGCCAGACTGACTGGCTGGCGAACCAGTCTCCGGTGGCCTCTAGGGGGCACTGTGCACCCTTCAGACGAGAAAGAATGGTGCGCTCCGTTCATCGGGGGACATGAGATGAATTTGTTTTTCACTGACTTAGCAAAGTGTTTCAGGCTATAAGGCTGCACATGAATCTTACTAACGTAGCATGGAGCATTTCGGAGCTCTAGCTCTTCCTGCTTCCTAAAACATGGGCGCTTATAGAGAGAGAGAGAGAGAGAGAGAGAGAGAGAGAGAGAGAGCGCAAGAGCAGAACGTGATGGATTAACAGAAAGCCCAGGCTGCGTGGGGAAGGGCTCTAATGATTGGGTTTTTCTTTAAAATAAAGAGAAACCTGCATTTCTGTGTCCACGCCACAGATTCAGATTTAACGCATTCGAGTCTATAATAGCGGTTCATTAGCATCAGCTAATCTGATCTAATCTCCCCAATATCTGAAAAGCCAAAAATGATTCTTTGCAAATGACAAATCGTACAAGCGCCACTTGTGATGTATAATAAGAATAGCCTTCATATA
>JAQMCW010000008.1:17597393-17609268 GCA_030068335.1 Chrysichthys cranchii | reverse complement strand
CAAGGAAAACAAAATATTGTAATAAAGTGGTGTTCTTCTGATCATATAGCATGTTTTTCACCATGGGGTCAAACTGAAAACATGGTACCAAGAATGTCCCTTTTTTCCTGGTACCAGAGCAGGGTTAACCCTTATGGAAGGAGTCTCCAGTGTCCACGCTCAGAGATAAAGCTGGAACAGCATTCTCTCTTCAGGAGGAGTTTGGACTTTGTGGTTTCTCAGTAGCCCGACAAGCTGTGTTTTTTACTCCAAGAGAGAAAAGTGAGGGAAAGCGTGGATGTGCACGTTTCGCAAAAACAACACGTGCAACTATGAACGGATAAAAAGTGTGTCGTGTCATTCTATTGTCCCGGCGTTTTCTCTTTAATGTGGTCACCCACCCACCCGTTGGACTTTCCCCTGGGATAAACGACGGAGGGGGAAGGGTAACACGTGCTTCCTGTGAGACACGTGACCGCAACCATGTGCATTTTTTTTTGCAACACCCTGAGAGGAAAGTGCTATCTGCCCTCTTCTGCATACTCGACCTCACAGATACCCATGATTGGCTAATTTTTGCTATGATTGACAAGATAGACAGAAGGTTCCCCTTATATCCAGTCAGCTTGACCAATTTCGCTCTGGAGGACTGCTGATTACGGCGAGCTGTGGCATCGTCAGGATTCAAACCCGTGATCTCCGTCCATCAGGGCAACTGGAATTACTGAATGCTGGATTTACGGTTTAAAAAGAGACTGGTTATTCCAAAAGCAGTGCCATGGAAAAGGATTATGGGAGCTAAAAGGAGGACACACACACACACACACATACATATCGCCAAAAAAAATCGAGCCCTAGATCCCTAAAATCTGTGATGTCCTCAACATGGCTTCTTGAAACCCCACGTTAGGTCTGATCAGCTCAGACGCTGGAGCTTCACCTCTCTCTGAACCATATGTTCATCATCTCTTCACCTCTTACATGCGTAGGCCACGTCGGACATCTGGGAGGCTCCGTTCCCTCGGTGCGCTCGTGGCGTAATGATGTCAGCACTCCGCTCTTCTGCTCCGCTTGCTGCTCAGCCTCGGTGTCAGACGGCATCTTCATCACGCCAGCTCTTCATTCGCCTGGTTTCCTGAGCATAGAAATGTTCCGCGGCTCGTTCTCTTCCCGCGCAGCATGACGCGTGGTCGGCGTGTTCGATTTCGAAACGCAAATATTAGCCTGAATTTGAACTTAACCCTAGAATGGTATTTGAATTATTTGGATAATGCTGCATTAAAGCAACTCAATCTACACTCACATTATTATTATTTGAGTGTCAGGGTTGCCAGGTTTGCGTGGAAGAAAAAATAAAAATCACCCCAGCCATCCGTTACCCCAGTCTGATGTACCGTCGATGGTAAAAACGTGACATTTTTGTAAACAGTAATTCCACCAAGGTGATAAAACGCTCTTTGTTGGCTAAATAAAATGACTAAATGACAGAAAGTGGTGCGTTTCTAGCATGAGCATGCTTGAACGAACGCATGCTTTCAGCAATTATTAATAAATTAATGTCATGGACCTGACACAACACCCAAACTTCCAAAAATAAACCGCATCGATGTTCTCAACGTTCTCCTTTAGTTAGGGTCTACATGCTAGATTTTCTTTTTCAGATTCGGGATCCGATAAGATGGTTTTATTGACATCCTGCAGCTCGGTAGCTAGCTCACGTGGTGCTACCAGGATAACCATGGCAACCAGCAGTTCCCTAAAAACAGGACACGCCCACATGTGACAAGTGTAGAGCGTTTAGATATGAGTTTCTCTTGGCCATCTAGGGGAACACAGGAGCGTCTCTCTGTCTCTTTGAGAGAAGGTTCTAAGCAGAACCCCTTCTGGAAGAACCTTGACCGTTCCTTGGAGAACGTGTTGACATCCAACCAATCGCCGCATCAATTAACTAATCTGAACACAGACTTGTTGAAGGAGTCGACGCTCCAGCCGAGGAAAGAGTTCCTCATGGGTACTTTAAGGAATCTTTTAGGGTTTTTATCTTCTAAAACAACAACAAAGGCGACGAAACGTTCTCCTTGGAAATCTTTCTGATTGGAAGAATCTCTGTCGCTGGACCCTTTAAAGTTTTTATCAAAGGGATATTTAAGTTCCTAATGTTTCTTCACCATTATTTTATCTTTTGAGCAAATTATGCTCTCTTGCTTATCCAGCAGATGCCTAAAGAACCCTTGAGGAACCTTTTTTCTTTTTTTTTTTTTTAACTCTGGGGCAGAAATTACAGTGAAACAATTTGACAATGAAAGCAATCTTGGATCGCGAATCTTTTCCTAAGTACCAAGAGCTAAATGTTAAACTCCTGACAGATTTGGGTATTAGGAAGATAAGATTAAGCAATAATGTGAAGTAATCCAACATGCAGGAGGGGAAAAAAGGTTCTTTAAAGTAGGTTTAGGGGAACTCTCCTGGGAACTCTTTCTAATCGGGAAATGCTCTGTTCTAAGGTTCTATATAGGGACAAGCAAAAAGCCAATATGAGCTATAAATTACAAAGTAAGGCCGTTTGTCTTACTGGATAAAATTACTGGCAACATTTTGTTCTTGAAGCAAGTAGAACTGTTGAGAAAGTTCTTCTGGAATAAGAAGAACAAAACACCCCCCATGCGAGTGCCCCATTACGGACTCATTTCCTAAACCGTAACAGCACGCTAGTGGGTATTTTCACGCTGTAGATGTTCTCAGATCTTCACAGACCTGGGCAAGGGGAAAAGCTGGAGCTTTAGATCAGAACATTTCTCATAGTTTTGTAGAAATGAAAGATTCCCTTGCGAACCTTCATGAGCGCTCGGCTCTCCTGCTTTCGCTTGTTTTGGTTTGTTTTTTAAACTAAAAAACACAACGTTTCCGTTTTCCGTGCCAACAGGGAATGAAGTCGAGCACAATGGGGTTTTGCGGCTTGGCCCTCCTGATGCTCCCGGCTCTCCTCACCCTGGTGGGCGTGGTGCACGCCGCCGAGAAGGTTCCCATCCTGAACATCGCCGTGATCCTGGGCCGAACGCGCTACATCTCGGACCGGGACATCCGAGCCCTGTGGAGCAAGGACGACCCCATCGACGTCAACGTCGTCACGCTGTTGGTCAACGAAACGGACCCCAAGAGCATCATCACCCATGTGTGCGACCTCATGTCCGGGACTAAGATCCACGGCGTGGTGTTCGGCGACGGCACCGACCAGGAAGCCATCGCCCAGATTTTGGATTTTATTTCTTCGCAGACGCTGATACCCATCCTGGGGATTCACGGCGGCTCGTCCATGATCATGGCGGATAAGGTAAGCGTGCGTTCATTATTGCGGGGTTCCTAGTTAAGAACTTGTGGAACGTTTTCCCAACATTTCAGCCTTCAACACAGTGGACCTGAATCCAAAGTCTTGTTCATTGGTACCAAATCTCCTTTTGTCCTAACAGCAGAGAAAATTTGCTTATCGGGTTTGCTCATGTAAATGGAGCTAGCGTGTCGGAGTTGTTTATTCGCTAGCTAGCTAGTCCATGCTAGAATGTGTGTGCGCCCGGGGTTGTTTTTTTTAAACGGAAGATTCAAGCTTCCACTAATTTTATACTTGCCCTTCAGTTGTACTCATTTAACACACATAAATCTCTGGCTGCTGTAAATCGCACTGCAGGCGGAAGGTTCATCTATTTGCATTGACTCCGCCCAGTTTCTTGTAGAAGCTCCTGTAGGATATTCACGCCAAGGCGACCACACATGAAAAGAAATGCATCGTTGTAAAGAATGCAAATCCTCTTTGGAGTTTGTTGGGGTTAATAAGCTGGACCGTTACGTTTGCTATCAAGTTTACTCTTTGGTAACCAGGTGTAAACGGCTAATTATTATTCGCTATGCAGGTATGAAATCGAGCGTTCTCGCCGTATGTTTCACACCATAAAGATGGCAATCCTCTCAGGTTAAAGCTGGGCTTCAGCTTCAGCTTCAGCGCGGTTCCGACCCAGAGAGCGGCGTTTGTCTGCTTGGGTTTCACGTTATGCATTATTAACGACTTGAAATGTTCCGCTAGTAAAAATAGGCACGTCTGCAACTTGAAGACTTTTCCTCAGGTTTCAGATTCTTTGGATTTCGCCGATCCAGGATGATGTCACGAAGTAAGTTAAGTGGCCTTTTGGTGTATTTACACACAGACAGGACTTTAGAGTGGGATTTTAGGGTGTTTCAAGGTGCTGGGTGTCGAATTCATGCTCCACACTCCAAACAAGTAGGGGGCAGCATATCACCAGGAGGTTGGTGTGCCTACACCTATTGGAAAAAACCAAACAAACCCCAAATGAGACAAAACAAAAACAAAAAACAAGGAAATGCGCAGTCCCTTCTCTTCCTCCTCTACTTTCCACATCATTGCATCTTCACGCGCGGCGCTAGCCTTTAGATAACGTTACAGCTTGCTTAGCTGAGCTTGCTGTGACAAAACCCTGTACCGACGCCGTTCGGAACGTCTTTCGGTTTTCCCAGGATGTCTTGTGATTAGTCGCGCTTAAAGGTCCGTTCCGCACAAATTGTCGAAGCTAGGTCAGTACGCCAGGGCTGCTTGCTACACAGAACCGCCTCAGATCGTTTGCTAGTCACAGGATGGGCTAATTGAGCTAATCCGATTCTCCCGGGAATGACACGCGCATCAACAACGTAGCAAACATATCAACACTGTGAGTAATGTTACACCCTTAGCTAGCCTTATAAGCTATGGCTAAACATCACAAACGTTAGCATAAACCGCTGTTTACCTACCAGACTTGAACAAGCGTAATGAGGTACACTTTACACACGCGTCACACACACTGTTAGCCAGCGGTAACTCTTGTTTCGCTTCTGTTTCTATCAGTTCTTTTGTTTGCCGACGAACGTAGTTTCATCCCCCTGGGCATTTGGGGGCGCTAACAGGCGCTCGCCATGGGTGCGTTTATTGATTAGCTGTCCTTTAACGTGATTGAAGTTAGAGAAGAGGTTAGAGGACGCCCTGGGGGCTGCGCTACTTCTTCATCTTTGCATTTTTGGACCGACTCGCCATTGCCTCTCGAGGTCCAAAGGGGCATTACACGACAGGACGGGCCGGGGTTAGCTGGTTAGCATGCGAACTTCAGGACGTCATCAGATCCCGTGCTGCTAACTCACACGCGTTTGTGCTCGGCCAAAGTTTCCGTTTTTCTTTCAAACCGTCACTTAATCGAACTCTCCTTTATCCTTTAGTTCTCATTTTTTCATTCATTCTTTCTTTCCTTTCTTGCTTCCTTCATTGTTCTTTCACTCTTCTGTCTTTTCCTTTCCTCTTTCATTTCTCCCACTTTAATCCCTCCTTCCGCTCTTTGGTGCTTTCTCTCTTTCTCTCTTCTTAACTTGCTTCCTTCCTCCCCCCGTTATGTCCCCCTTTCTCCCGTCTTTCCTTTTTCCGTTCTTCTTTCCTCTCATTTAATTTCTCTCTTCTCTTTTTCCTTTCATCCTGTGTTATTCTGTCTCTTTTCTTTCCTCTTCCTTCCTTCCTTCCTTCCTGGCATTCCCCCCTTCTTTCTTTCTTTCTTTCTTTCTTTCTTTCTTTCTTTCTTTCTTTCTTTTAATTTCTCTCTTCCTTCCTTCCTTCCTTCCTGCCATTCTCCCCTTTCTTTCTTTCTTTCTTTCTTTCTTTCTTTCTTTCTATCCCTTCCTTCCTTCCTCACTTTTAATTTCTCTCTTCTTTCCTTTCTTCCATCGTTCATTATTCTGTCTTCCTTTCTCCTTTCCTTCCTCTTCTTTCTTTCTTTCTTTCTTTCCTTCCTCTCTTTTTATTTCTGTCTTCTTTCCTTTCTTTTATCCCTTCATTATTCTCTTTCTTTCTCCTTTCCTTCGTCTTCCTTCCTTCCGGGCATTCCCCCTCTTTCTTTCTTTCTTTCTTTCTTTCTTTCTTTCTTTCTTTCTTTCTTTCATTCCTCTCTTTTAATTTCTCTCTTCTTACTTTCCTTCCATCCTTCATTATTCTCTTTCTTTCTTCCTTTCCTTCCTCCTCCCTTCCTCCTTCCATGGTTTCCGGTGTTGTTTGGTTGCGCCGCGTCTCTCTCTGTAAGTCTCCGCCCCTCGCGCCGTGTGAAATAGATTTTATTGACTTTAATGCCAGTTTATTCGTTCCCTCTCTCGGGTCGACTCCTGGGCGTCGGCGCTTTAAGAGCTCTTTTATTTGCGTTTTTTATGAGCGTTTCCTCTTCCTGCGGGTCTCAGGGTGTGAGAACGTCTGGGCGCGACACGTCAGTGCTAATTAATGCACTGATTAACAGACGGGTCACTCATCAGGGCTTGGTTAGCGCTGCGTCATGGCGTCATGTGTTTTATAGCTTCGTACCTTAAAAAGCTTTTAGGTGGTGTGTGTGTGTGTGTGTGTGTGTGTGTGTGTGTGTGTGTGTGTGTGTGTGTGTGTGTGTCTTAATGCTTTTGCTCAAAAGATTGCATGATATTTTTCCCCTAAAGATTTGAGACGTACTAAAATGCTTTATTTGGGGTTTTTTAAACCGCTGTGGAGTTCTGGACTCTGATTGGTCAGAAGGCGGTGATTAGCGTCCTGTAGCAGCAGCTCTGAGGATAGCGCGGCGGCACGTCACAGTTTTACACGTGATTCACTCTCCGGTTAATGCCTTATTGTTTCCATAGCAACGGCCGATTCACAGGCACGTGTGGAGGCGACGCGCCTGTAATAACGCGGGTCAAAAAAACGTGTGGATGGAGACGTTTATGTCACGTTTGTGGGAGGAGTCTCCAGTGTCAGCACTGCGGAACATTCCGGCGGAAAGCTGGGACTTTTCACACATCATCTCTCTCTCTCTCTCTCTCTCTCTCTCTCTTTCTTTCTTTAAGCTATTTCCTTCCTTCCTTTGTGTCTTCTTTTTCCCGATATTTCTATCTTTCTTGCCTCTTTCTTATCTTTCTTTCTTTCTTTCATTTAATTCATTTTCTGCCAAGAATTTTCATTTCGCTACTGATTTAAGTCTTCTTTCTTTCTTTCTTTCTTTCTTTCTTTCTTACTCTTTCATTTCCTTCCTTCCTTCCTTCCTTCCTTCTGTCAGGCCTTTCTTTCTTTCTTTCTTACTCTTTCATTTCCTTCCTTCCTTCCTTCCTTCCTTCCTTCCTTCTGTCAGGCCTTTCTTTCTTTCTTTTGTCCCTTCCTTCCTTACTTCTTCCTTCCTTTTTTCTTTCTTCCTCCCTTCCTTCCCTACTTCCTTCCTTCCGTCAGTCCTTTCTTTCTTTCTTACTCTTTCATTTCCTTCCTTCCTTCCTTCCTTCTTCCTTCCTTTTTTCTTTCTTCCTCCCTTCCTTCCCTACTTCCTTCCTTCCGTCAGTCCTTTCTTTCTTTCGTTCTTCCTTTCTTCCCTGTTATAAGACGAGTAAAACTGGCTGTTATATAAACATGTTGCACTGCAGTGAGAGTAGAAGCAGAGTGCGGTGTGTATGAAGGAAGTAATTAAAGTTAGACAGCTGCGGAAACACCAAAGGAAAAAAAAACATGTTTCTTGATGAAGTTTGTTTAACAGTTCGCTTTAGATTGCGGTCCGATGCAGATTGAAGCTGGAGGCCTCTGTCCAACTGCCGCGTAGAGGAACTGTGCTGAACAGGAAGCTGAAGCTCGGAGGCTCGGCAGGACAAACACAGCCGCTCTGAATCGATTGCAATTTCCTAATGTTCCGTTTGGAGAACACTGCGTCAGGAAAACGCTCGAATCTGACGGAACTGAAGCGGATTAATCGATATGCTAACCGGCAGATTGATGACTTTCATATGAGTGTAAATGACAACACACTTATAATTACAACTGACCCAGGCGCAACCGCTGATTAATGCACCTGTGTGTGTGTGTGTGTGTGTGTGTGTGTGTGTGTGTGTGTGCACCACTGTAGTGTATTTATTTATTTATTTATCCATTTATTTATGTTTGTATTTATGGGAGTTTTATTGTTCAGAGCAGGAACACGGTGTAAAACAGGAGATCTTGGAGAAGCCGGTACACTCCTCATCTTTTATTTCCAAACTCTACACGCTCGCTTTATTGCATTTCAGCGAAATATTACAATTAAATGAAGCTAAATCTGATAAAAGACGTCCTGGAAGCTGGATGCACTTAATGAGAATAAAGAGAAGTTCAGCACAGGGGATGCTGCTCGACGCTAATGTGGGCCTTTCGAAAGATATGAGTGTGTGCAGAGGAACACAGGCTCGGGTACCGCGGCACCGCCAACCCCATCTCCATCCCGCTTCACCTCCAGCACAGGTGCGCTTACGGCAGGAGGAAACGCTCACACCTCAAACTTCACCCAGGGGGAGACGAGCGTATGGCAGGGTTTAAAGACGGAATGGTAGAAAATAGTTCCTGCTGCTGTAAAAGGAGTTCCTACTGTTGTAAAAGGAGTTCCTGTTGCTGTAAAAGAGTTCCTGCTGCTATAAAGATAGTTCCAGTTGCTGTAAAAGGAGTTCCTGTTGCTGTAAGAGTTCCTGTTACTGTTAAAGGAGTTCCTGTTGCTTTAAGGATAGTTCCTGTTGCAGTAATTAATAGTTCCTACTGCAATATAAAGTAGTTCCTGTTGCAGTATATAATAGTTCCTGTTGCAATATAAAGTAGTTCCTGCTGCTTTAAAAAGAGTTCCTGTTACTGTAAAAGGAGTTCCTGTTGCTGTAAAGATAGTTCCAGTTGCTGTAAAAGGAGTCCCTGTTGCTTTAAAAAATAGTTCCTGTTGTGTTGCAGTAAATAATAGTTCCTGTTGCAATATAAAGTAGGTCTTGTTGCAGTATATAATAGTTCCTATTGTAATATAAAGTAGCTTCTTTTACAGTGTATAATAGTTCCTGTTGCAATATAAAGTAGTTCCTGTTGCAGTATATAATAGTTACTGTTGCAATATAAAATAGTTCCTGTTGCAGTATAAAATAGTTCCTGTTGCAATATAAAGTAGTTCCCATCACCTTTATCCATTGAGGATGCGTTCCAAACCGTCCCACAGCGATTCCGTCATTAATTTGCAGCCAGAGCAGTGAGGCAGATGGTCAGGCGTCCTTTCTGGGATGTATCGTAGATATTCCATTTTGTGTTCACGCTACAAATGTCACATGGTCGTTTGTGCCCTAATCTCAGCTGATGAGCTGCTTTCCATGGCGAGACGTCTACCAGAGTGAGGAAAGGGGACGAGGAGATATAGCAGCGGTATGAAAACCCGCGTGAGGAGTACGACTCTCAGGAAACTCATCCGAGGCTCAGCGATGTGGCTAGAGTTGATTTTTCATATCTAAACATCAGTAGACGTACGCAAAGCGCCAGGTTTGTCTTCGTGGGCAGTTTAGAGCAGCAGAACTTTAAAACGCTGATGTTGCTAATGATGAATGTGGGCTAATAGCAGCCAGTCAACTTCAGGCAGCTGCAAACGTGTGGAAATGATCTCCATCAGCTCTGCTTTGTTGTGCTGAAAAGCCCTTTTGTGAGGATAAATGCTGGAAGGGGTATTATTTCGGACTTGATCAGCACCAGAAGAGCAGATGTTTCCTCTGTACGGCTGGTGGAGATAACAGATGGGGGCTGAACCCTGGTTTCACGCTGAACCTCCAGCTCAGCTCGCCTGCTGGGATAAGGTCGTTTGTCTCCGCAAATTATTTCTCCTCTTAAAAATTTACTACTTATAACAAGGAAGAAAGAAAGAACGAAAGAATGAAAAGTAAAGACTCATAAAAATGTCCTGGATCTTGGAGCTTTTTTTATTTGATGGTGGTGTGAAAAGCAGTATTTGTTCTTCAGGGTGAATAAAAGTGGCCGGTGGAGCTGATCGGCGCGTTTCGTCATCCACTTCATGACAATAAGCCCGTCTCCTCTTGAGTGCGTCTCTCTCCGCTGTGAGAGGTTTTTTAATCACCTCGTTGCCAGTCTATTTCCCAGGTAATAACACTCTCCACCTCAGAAAGCAGAGATAAGAGAGGGCTGTTTGTGAGTTCCCGTCTCTCAGTCGTTACTCAGACATCCGTGATATCACGCTTTCCCTTTAATTGCCCCCGGCAGAGTCATTTACACACCCCAAGGCGAGAAAAACAACTAAAACACCGAAGTCCCAGAGTTTGGGTGCAGGCTGATGTGTCTGATTGAGGAGCGTTTTGTTCCACACTGAGATGTTACCGAGGGGCCGGTGATGACTCTGTGTGAGACGCAGCTCTGCTGAACACGTTCTTCAGTGAGGAGCTTCCTGTAAGCCTGCAACCTTCTCGCTCCTATTTCAGAAGCAGTCGGGACTGGCAGAGGCGCCGTCGCTCGAGAACTCATTAACTGACTGAATGATTATCAGAATGACTTGAATTGAATGAATAATTGAATGAATGACAGAGTGACTAAGTGCCTGAATGTCTGACTGACTGAATGAATGATAGATGGATGAATGGACTGATTGATTGACTAAATTAATTAATGAATGAGTGAATGGATGGATGAATGGATGGATGGTGGACAGAGTGACTGAATGAGTGAATGAATGAATGAATAAATGGCTTTCTGAATCTATATTTGATTAACTGAATGGATGAATGAATTGATTGATAGGTGGATGTATGGATGATGGACTGATTGAACAACTGAATGTATGATTCACGGAATGAATGGATGAATGGACAGGAAATAGAGTGAGAGAATGAATGAATGAACGAATGGCTAATTGAGTGACTAAATGACAGATTGAGTAACAATCTGGTGATTGCCTGAATGAATGATTGAATGACTTTCTGAATGTGTAACTGATTGACTGACTGACTGACTGACTGACTGACTGAATGAATGAATGAATGAACAAACAAATGAATGATTACCTGACCGGCTGAATGTGTAAATGATTGACTGACTGACTAACTGAATGGAGGAATGAATGGCTGATTAACTGATTGAACTAATGAATGAATAACTGATTAACTGACCGACTGAATATGTAACTTATTGACGAATTGACTGAACTAATGAATGAATGGCTGATTAACTGACTGACTTACTGACTGAACTAATGAATGAATGAATGAATGATTAACTGACCAACTTGAATATGTAACTGATTGACTAATTGGTTTACTGAACAAATGAATGAATGCATGACTGAATGTGTAACCAATTGACTGACAGAATGAATGAATGGTTGATTAACTGACCAACTGACTGACTGAACTAATGAATGAATGAATGATTAACTGACTGATGTGAAAATGTAACTGATTGACTAATTGGTTTACTGAACAAATGAATGAATGAATGAATGCATGACTGAATGTGTAACTGATTGAGTAATTGACTGAACGAATGAATGAATGATTAACTGGCTGACTTATTGTGTAACTGATTGACTAATTGAATGACTGACTGAATGTGTAAGTGATTGACTAATTGACTGACTGACTGACCGACCGACTGACTGACTGACTGACTGAATGAATGAATGAATGAATGAATGTGTAACTGACTGACTGAATGTGTAAGTGATTGACTAATTGACTGACTGGCTGACCGACTGACTGACTGACTGACTGACTGACTGAATGAATGAATGAATGAATGAATGTGTAACTGACTGACTGAATGTGTAAGTGATTGACTAATTGACTGACTGGCTGACCGACTGACTGACTGACTGGCTGACTGAATGAATGAATGAATGTGTAACTGACTGACTGAATGTGTAAGTGATTGACTAATTGATTGAATGAATGAATGAATGAATGAATGTGTAACTGACTGACTAAATATGCAAGTGATTGACTAATTGACTGACTGACTGACTGACTGACTGACTGAATGAATGAATGAATGTGTAACTGACTGACTGAATGTGTAAGTGATTGACTAATTGATTGAATGAATGAA
>JAQMCW010000008.1:17544304-17556223 GCA_030068335.1 Chrysichthys cranchii | reverse complement strand
AAACCCATAATACACTTTAAAAACATGTTTTGAGGCTGAAACACATTCATTGGATTTACATTCATTTCAAAGGGAAACACTGATTCGGGTCACGAACAAATCGGGTCACAAACAGAGTCTCGGGACGGACTGAAACCAGTGCATGAGTGTAATAATAATAATAATAATAATAATAATAATAATAATAATAATAATACTGTATGTGTGCTTGATTATTCATGGAAGAGGCAAATACTTCATCCTGATTGGTTAGTTTTCATGAGCCAAGGTTCCACTGGGTCTCCTGGTCCAAGAAATGCTTGGCGCCCGTAATCGCTGCTCGTAGTTGCTGTATATTTATTATCATTATCGTCACACCTAATTTATTTTTTTTCCCAGATGCTGAACTGGGAACGTCTTGCACACAATTATTTTATTTCCTGCCGCCATCTTTATGTATCGGAAGTCACTCTGGAATGGCGTTAAATCATTTTTTCATTACCCAAAGACGTAAACGTCGAGAGTGACATATTGTGTATGAGACTTCATAAAGCCGAACTCCAGAGTGGAAACTGAGCCTTAGCTCCAGGCGTAAATAGTGAAGAACTCCTGTAAAACACACCCACATGCGCACACGTCCGACTGAATCATTAATGAAACGTCATTCTGTGCGCCTCGCTGATCAGAGGATGCGACGGGCTGTTTGGAGTGAACGCGAGGATTTCTGAGCCGTGCTTCGGATCCGGGTCCGAGCTCACCTCATCGCTGCGCTCGCGATCCGAAATGGGAAGAAGGAAAAAAAAAAATAAATAAAAACCTCCAAAAGTTGAAAGATAAGTAGGTCGCCAACTTCTGCCGCTCCTCCGGAGTTCTCTTCCTGCAGAAAGAGAGAGAGAGAGAGCTAGAGAGAAAGAGAGATTAATAAAATGGTAATAGAGGCATGATTTATTTATAACACTTTGATAATGTACTTCCCTAAGCACTAAACTCAGTGTTTAACAGTTTTATGAAGCCCAAAGCACAACTGCTACTTGTGTGTGTGTGTGTGTGTGTGTGCTATATAAGGCTTAAAGCAAAAGCAGGACATGGAGACCTGACCCACTTCCTGTTTCTCCTCCTTCAGGTGTGAGCGAGACAGATGGCACACGCTAGCTTACAACACAAGTGAAACACCTGCTTAGATTTTTTTCTTCTTCCAATTTTCTTCTAATATCTGATTTTTAATTAAAGCAACAATCTCAGCGTTCAGAGGGCCGCGCTGGAGAGTTCGAGAGCGTGCTGGGTGGAAAGAAAAAAACGTCCTTTCCAAACCGTAACGCCTTCATGAGTGCACAGCTATGTGCTCGTGTACGCACTTGTCCTGAAGTGAGTGAGATTTAGGGGAAAACATCAGAATATCAGGGGAAAATATTAGCCCCGATTGATGACACGGTGTCTTTAAATGTTACGCAGATGTAGACTGCGCTAGCTGGGAAGATGAGCGCTGATTTGCCCTTCAACGTAAGAAACATTACCGTCTCTGTGTCGTCCGGCGAGTGTGTCATTTTAGTGCGCGACTGTCGAACGTGCAGAAGACGTGCTAGCGTGAGTTTTTTCAGAATATTGTGATGTTTTCCTGGAAACATTGTGACATTTTATTTTTGTCTGAAATATTACGACTTTAAAATATTTTCAAAATGTCGAACACGGTGAGTTTTTTTCTCTCTCTCTGAACACTGCGACGTTTTTTCCTCTCCAAACACGAAGACTTTTTTCTCGAAATCTTGCGATTTTCTTTCTCGAAACATGACGGTCTTTTAAAAAATTTTCAAGTGCAAAATGTGGCGACTTTTTTCCTCAAGATACTGCGGCTTTCTTAATGTTGTGATTTTTCTGCAAAAATCGTGATTTGTTTCGAAATAAATGAAATCGTTTTTCTTGAAATATCGCAATTTCTTTTCTCAACATATCGCGATTGTTATTTTTTTTTAAATCATGATTTTTCCCCCCTTTAAATATAACTTTTTCTTCTCATAATATTGCACACTTTTTTGCAAAATGTTGTGACTTTTTCCCGCAACATGTTGCACCTTTCTTAATATTATGATTTTTCTGTCAAAATACTGTTATTTTTCTTTCAAAAAAATCGTGATTTGTCTCTGAAGACTTTTTTTTCCTCGAAAACATCGCGATTTCTTTTTATTATGATTTTCCCCCCTTTAAATATTACCATTTATTCTCAAAATATTGCACTTTTTTTTTTTTTTTTTTTTTTTTTGTAAAATGTGACTTTTCCCCTCAACACATTGCACCTCTCTTTAATATCATGATTTTTTTGGTTTTTGCTCAAAATATTGCGATTAATTTTCTAAAAAAAATTCTGACTTGCTTCCAAAAAAAAAAAAAAACCTGACTTTTTTGTATGAAATATTCCCGGCCTATTCTCAAAAATATTCTGACTTCTTTCTTTGTCCAAATACCTGGACTTTATTTCCCACAAAATATTGCCGCTTTTTCCCCTGAATGTTACAGCTTTGTTTTCAAAATATTGTGCCTGTCTTTACACGATCCCTTTTTTCTTGAAGAATATAAACAGTTTTTCTTCTAATAACACATTTTTACTAAAATATTGCCACATCTTTCTTTTACGTAACATGATTTCCTCCAAAAATATCCCAACCCCCCTCCATTGTCTACCTGTTACAACTTTATTCTCGAAATATCGCCACTTCTTTAGTCGGAATATCGTCACAATTTTCTGGAAATATTCGGACTTTATTCTCGTTATGTATTGCATACAGCGTGTCCCTAAAGTCTGGATCCACAAGCGATGATTTATTTAAATGCTCAGATTGACGCCGTTGGACCTCGTGCCACTTGTGTGTACTGACTCTGCTCTTCTGCTCGCAGTTCAGTAGCCATCTTGGATCTTGGAATGGCTGAGGATTCAGACTTGTGGGATGCCATGTAACACATCTTAATCATTCCAAAAATTACACTTAAGTGCCCTAAATCAGCATCATACGTGTCAGTTACAGAAACACACACGTGTGTGTGTGTGTGTGTGTGTGTGTCTCCCTGGCAGTAAAAACCCCAGGAGGAGATTACACAGTTTGTCCGCTCGCCTCTGACGAGTCTGAACGTCTCTCCTGGCAGCCAATCAAACGTGAGCGTGAGAGTTGATCAGAGCGAGGTCAGGCGGCCAAACCTTAACCGTCACGGCTAGCTTTGTCCTCCGTTAAAGCTTCTCCGCATGCATCGGGTTTTTGTCTTCTTCTTTTTTTTTGCGTGGAAAAACAGTAATAAAGCAGAAATGATGTGTGACACATTGATTTTTCATCCTGCAGCTGCTGCAGTATTAATTATGTGGTTTCTCAGAGAAGTGGAAGTGATTTGATTAAATTTCATGGTGTGGAGCTGCAGGGTAACACACACACACACACACACACACACGGACATCTTTTCGACCTGGACTGCAGGAAAGACGTATTTTTCCCGCAAATGAAGCGAATTTCGAGAAACGGGAGCGCGTGTGTTTTGCATTTTGTTTTTTCTTTCTTGTTGTTTTTTGTTTTTGTTCTTTTCGGCGACGGCGGCCCTGACGGACGGCGCTAACGGGGCGTGACCGTCCAGCTGACTGTGGAATGACAGCAGCGCTAATGAGATTAGCAATCTGATGATGTAAACACAAAGCAGCGGAGGGTTAGGAGCGTCCTCAGGCTGAGCTGGAACTTTAAAAGAACATGCGGGCGAAGGAGATGAAAGGATAAAGAGATGGAGGGGAGAGCATAACAAGAGGAGAGAGAGAGAGAGAGAGAGAGAGAGAGAGAGAGTACGACAGATGGCGAGGGAGGTAAGGAGGGCAAGAGCGGAAGAGGCTGGAGAAAGAAATTGAAAGAGAAAGGGATGGAGAAAGCGAGGTGGGGAGTGAGAGAAAAGTGAGGGATGGAGAGAGAGGGATGGAGAGAGGTGGTAAGATGGTAAGGAGAGCTAGAGAACAAGGGATGGTTGGAGAATGATGGATAGATAAAGAAAGGGATCAGGATGAAGAACCAGGCTTTGAAGGTGGGAAAGATGGATGGATGGATGGATGGATGGATGGAGTGAATAAGTGATGGTAAGTTGAGGGATGAGACAGAAGGAGGAATGAATAAAGGAAGGGACTAATTAAAGAGAAAAAGTGATGAGAGGACAAAACAAACCAGAGATGGGGAGAATGCTATGGATGGAGAGGAAGAGAAAGAGATGGAGAAGGATGGATAGAATATGATGAAGGTGATAAAGGGGAGAAGAAGAACGGATGGGGAGAACAAGTATAAGCAGAAGGGAAGCCTGAGCGAGGGATAGATGAAGAAAGGGATCTTCAGAGAGAAGAGGATGGTGAAAAAGGGAAGGGACAGAGAGCAAAGGATGGAGCGAAAGAGGGATGAGAGAGAGGAGAGGGGTAGAGAGAAGAAAGGATAGCAAAGAGCGCACTGGGTCAAAAAAGGACGGGTAGAGAATGAGTAGCTAAAGAAAGCGATAGAAGAAGTGACGGAGAGAAAGGAATAAAGGAACGGATCATTTAAGAAAGGAGGGTGAGAGAGAGAGGGGGGTGGAGGGTGGAGATAAGGATGGAACAAAAGAACAAGGGATGGTAAGAGAGGAAAGGATAGAAAGAAAGACGGATGCTGAGGAAGGTGTGTATAGACAGATATGAGAGAGAGAGAGAGAGAGAGAGAGAACAAAATGAATTGGTGTGGTAGGAAAGAACAGGGAGAAAGAGGAAGTGATAGAGGAAAGGGAGAGCAAGAAGAATGGAGGGAGAGAGAAGAAAGAAAGAGAGAGGTCTAAAATGATCAGATACTAAATGGAAAAGATCAAATGTTAAACAGAAAATAAACAGAAAATAATTGGATGCTAAACGGAAATGATCAGACACTAAAGAGAAAATGATCGGACTCTAAATCGAAACGATCGGATGCTAAACTGAAACAATTGGACGCTAAACGGAAAATGATCGGACGCTAAACAGAAAATTATCAGACGCTAAACTGAAACGATTGGACGCTAAACGGAAAATGATCGGACGCTAAACAGAAAATGATCGGACGCTAAACTGAAACGATTGGATGCTAAACGGAAAATAATCGGACTCTAAATTGAAATGATCGGATGCTAAAGGGAAAATGATCAGACGCTAAACGGAAAACGATCAGACTCTAAATTGAAACAATCGGATGCTAAAGGAAAAATGATCGGATGTTAAACGGAAATGATCGGACGCTGAATGGAAAATGATCGGACTCTAAATTGAAACAATCGGATGATAAAGGGAAAATGATCAGACGCTAAACGGAAAACGATCGGACGCTAAACTGAAACGATTGGACGCTAAACGGAAAATGATCGGACTCTAAATTGAAATGATCGGATGCTAAAGGGAAAATGATCAGACGCTAAACGGAAAACGATCGGACACTAAACTGAAACGATTGTACGCTAAACGGAAAACGATCAGACACTAAACGGAAAACGATCGTACGCTAAACGGAAAACAATCGGACGCTAAACGGAAAACGATTGTACGCTAAACGATCGGACGCTAAACGGAAACGATCGAATGCTAAACGGAAAACGATTGTACGCTAAACGGAAAACGATCGGACACTAAACGGAAAACGATCGTACGCTAAACGGAAAACGATCAGACTCTAAATTGAAACGATTGGATGCTAAAGGGAAAATGATCGGACGCTAAACAAAAAATGATCGGATGCTAAACTGAAACGATCGGACCATAAGATGGAATGATCGGACCATAAGATGGAATGATCGGACCATAAGCTGGAATGATCGGACCATAAGATGGAATGATCGGACCATAAGCTGGAATGATCGGACAATAACCTGAGCCCATTCTTTTGCTGTGTAGTGATTTGCTGGATGAAACCTTTCGAAGGTCTTAATAAAAACGTAAGTCATGAAAAGGAGGTTTCATACTGTAGAACATGTCTAAGTGCTATCCCCGCCCCCAGCCCTGACCGTTGTCCCCTCTCCCAGGATTGGAGTCTGCATTTCCACAGCTCTGACCCTAACTCACATTAACACAGCAAAGCAAGCGCCAAGTGGTCATTTATTTTCAATCAGCGCAACCTGAGACGGACCTGAGCCACAAACGCCGAGCGTCTTGCCAGCCCGAGCGTCAGATTGGACACGTCGGATCCCGCTTCCTCCTTTATTTGGGTCGTTTCTGGTGTTTTTCGGTGGCTGATAGAAGTTGTCGGGGCTCCTGTCAGTCTCGCTCTGTGAGAGATTACAGAGACAGAGAGAGAGCAGAGTCAGGTTACTTCATTATGTCCCATTTCTGTCTCCGTCAGCTCATTAAATATTGACAGAAATCTGTCCTCCAGGGATCATAAATGCCTCCCGCATCCGTGTTGTGACACGATGACTGACAGACCTATTTGTCGAGGGTTTATCTGGCATGATCTTCGTCCTCGTTGAGGTTTCATGCTGGATCACAGGCTAATGGATGTAGTGGGCGCACACACACACACACACACACACACACACACACACACGCGCGCGCGCGCACACATGATAGGTCGGGGTGGAGAATGTTGGAGCACCATCAGCAGGATTAATGACTGAGTAGACGGTTTAAGTGTTCTTTGCGAAGGTTAATTGATTGACATTTAGCTTTAGGGTACTAGCAGGTTTAGCGCAGAGGACGTATTTGATTAATGTGACTCGAGAGAGAGGCCTGCAGTCAGATAAACATTATTTGTAGAGTTTAATTCCTTTACCACACGCGTCCAGCATACGCTTAACGAAACTGGAGTTCATGCAGTCGATCACAGGGAAATGCCGTTTCCGGCTCCGGTTCAAGCGTTTTTCCAGCACCAGGAGTCGTTTTCTCTTATGGATGCTTCAGAAAGAAGGTGTGTACTCCTGAATCCACTCGTTCAACATCTCCAACGCTTCCTGGCGATCCCACAATGACCCCCAAATTTGCAAAATTCAGTAAGTTCTCCAGTGAAGAGTTTTCAGCTCACGGTAACGTACGTTAAAAGGCAACGTGCTAGTACATCAAGACTTTTGGGTTTCATGAGGGTAATCAATCAGCAAAACCAGGAAGAAGAATCAGAGAAAACTAAGGCATGGGTTTGAAGACACAAGTCAGGAACCAGAGCAGGAACTAAGTGCAAACCGGATAAAAGCTGAACACGGTCATGCAACAAAGCAACGACTGCACAGGAATAGAACAAGAACCACAATGCAATGCATTTGTCCTCGGAAGTTTGCGTGTCCGAGTTCCGAGTCAGAAATATCACCTGGGACGCCCCTGACATCAAAATTCCGACTCGGAAAGTCAGGAGCTCCTCACCAACCCCGGGCTAAATGGAATGGCGCATAAGCACACGTCGCTTGGTGCTATAGCCATTGTGATGCAAAAAGGGACTTTAAACTGCAGTCTGACGTTTGACAACAGCTTTTCTAAACAATAAAGCGTTAAATAAAGCCTTTCATAAATGACACTGATGTTAAGCTAGTTGACCTTATTTAGACATATTTCTAGTAAAATGTCCGTATTTTATTAAAACACATTTAAGTGCACTAGCTTGTGACTCATATTAGCTTTGGGAGGCGGGGCCTAAACGGGGTGGAAAGGAAATAAACAAGATGGCCACCTTTTTTCACAGTTTTGCTGTGTCTGAGGTTTTGGATAAGTTTTCTTCGCTGTTTAGCTATGTTAGCATTAGCATTGTATGTCCTGTACAATGAAATTCGATTTTATTTTATGAGAGGCTTTTTACACCATAAAGATTGGTTCATCAAAAGTCCATTTCTTAAGCTACCACGAGCTAATGTGACTAAGGTTTCTGAGAGAATCTTTGTCGGGCAAGTTTATAAACCTTATTATTAATTTTCCTCTGCGAGGATTTTTAAAGCGGTACTCATACAGACGGTAACCGCTCCTCACTGCTAATGCTAACTAGCTAACTATTATTTCTGAGGGGATTTTTAAAAGAAGCAAACTTTAGACCCCCCAACTTTCCAATCTGCTTCAAATCTTTACAGTTTAGCTCCGATTACCGTATTATCGCTTTGATCGTCCTGGAAAGCCAGCGTTAAACTTTTTGCTAAGCGCACACTAACTGGATTCCTTCTGTTACTGCAACTTTTCTCACCAAGCTGCAATCCGAGTGGATCTTTTTTTTTTTTTTAACCTATTTTCTTTTCTTTTCTTTCTTTCTTTTTTTAAATAACGCCAACGTAATTGAATTTCAGCGTTTATTTAATCAGTCCTGAGCATGGTGATGGAGAGGGATTAACGAGAAAGAGGAAAAGAGACGGAGAACTGAGAGGGAATAAGAAACCGATGGAAGGACTAGAGCAGATGTTGTAAGCTTGGTGTGTGTGTGTGTGTGTGTGTGTGTTAATGTGAGTGGAGAGGTATAATTAGTGTAGAGGGAACAGGCTAGGGACCTTCCCTCTTTCCCGAGCAATCAGCAGGCCAATCACCAGCTAACCTCGCTCATTTAACAAGCCTACAACCCCACTACACACACACACACACACACACACACACACTACAGAATTCATTTTCACTCCTGAATTTTTTTTCACGTTATATAATATAAACCTATTAAATATATAAAGCCCTAATTTCATGTTCTTGTCACAACTTCGATAAAAATGTTGTCTATAGAAATATTGTCTGGTCAGCACAACGAAACCCTTATTATTTATTTATTTTCCACCTTACTTATTTACAGTCGACTTGTTTACACTCCCACACACACCTGTTATCCGGAAACACGTCAGGGGCTTTTTGTGTGTCTATTTTTATAAATGCAGTTATTTACATTCATAAGAACAGAGATGGAGACGTGATATATTATCGAGTATTTTGAAACATTAAAGACGCCCGAGTCAAAGGGACAGGCGTCGTTAAGTTTTAAACTGCAACATGAGGTTTAAGTGGCTTTAGTGCATGAAAGTTCTCATTGCTGCGGGGCATGACCTTGACACACACACACGATAGCACATCCCACACATAACACTTACTCAAGTTGTCTGAAAGGCTGCCAGCCAGCATCGATGGCCTTTACTCTGTGCTCTGCAGATTAATCACACACACACACACACACACACACACACACACACGCACACACACACACACACACCCATCACACATCTGAACTGCTTTCAAACACAGTCTAATGAGCTAATTTTAAACAAATTTCTTTTTTTTAAATCTTCATGCTGTAAGATATTTAAAGGCCATATATATATATATAGATATATAGATAGATAGATAGATAGATAGATAGATATACATACAGTGGAACCTTGGATTGCGTGCATAATTCGTTCAGGAGACGTGCTTGTAATTCAAAGCACTCGTATATCAAAGTGGGTTTCCCCATAAGAAATAATGGGAACGCAGATAATTCGTTCCACAACCCAGAAATATATATATAAAAGTGATTAATACAAAATATAAATTAAAAATACATAAAACTAAATAACCTGCACTTTAGCTTTGAAAAGACTCGTGGCTGGTGTGAGGGAGACGAGAGAGTGTCAGAAACAGGAATATCAAAGGCTACAACAAAAACACGGAAACAAGAGTCAAAACATGAGCAAGGTAAACACTAGAACATGGCTTGGCAATCGCGCGGGGAAATGCAAACTAATGCTGCGCAAACTTAGCGTTCATGAGTCAGTCTATTATAGTCTATAGAATTAATGAGCATGGCGCAAATCCCGGAAGTATTGTATATGCGAGTCCTCTGGCATGCACCGCTATTGGGTGTGCTGCACGCGCTCTGTGCGGGCAGATCCATGACAGAGAGCAGGAGGATTATTGTGTGTTACATTCACTACAACTCACGGAATCACTGCAGTCTGACGGCTGACTGGAATCTTTTTCTTTCGTGCGACTTTAACAAGGAAACTATCCAATGATGGGTGCTTTTGCCACCTTTTGAGGATTTGTCGGAAATGCGACATTGCATTGTCATTAAACAGATGAGTGACACACACACACACTAACAGTATATACTAGCACGGAAGCCACAATCCTGCATTGAGTGAGAAAGAGAAGTTGTGATCACGTGAGGCTCGGCAGACGAATACTACTCGTATTGCAAAACATCGCTTGTTAACCAAGTCCAAATTTATTAAAAAGTTTTGCTCGTCTTGCGATACCTAATTTAATGTATTTAATGGCACTAAATATACGTGAATGTTATGCAAAAGTATTTAGTAGAAGTACTACAAAATGACTTTGAACTTATTGTGGGTCAAAATTAGTTTTAACCATAATAAAAGAGCCCGGTGAACCATTTCCAAGGCCATCATTTTCATTAATACTGATGACTCCAGAAATGTTTTTCATTTAAACCTTAAATCATTTAAATGACTGTGTGATGACCTTTGAACTCTGATTTTATAAAGCTGTTAATTCCTCTTGAATGGCTGATTTCAAATTTTCTGGGCTAAATTCACACCTTATTTATGAATGTATAAAGAATCGGACTAGCGACAGTACACACCATCTGAAATGTTACTTTACACTAAAGATTCAACCGCTTCTGCACTTTTGCCTTCTCAGTGCCATTTCTGATCAGCATTACTACTTGTCACAACGTACAAGTCGTAATATTAACAACGAGATCCCACAAAAATCTATAAGTATTTTATATACTTATACATGTGTGCTAGCGTCTGTCCTCCATGCCTGATTGTATGATAAAAACTAATCCTCTAATGATAGACCTGTGCTTAAAGTAAATTACTGCGTAGTTTACCTCATCAACCCGCGCAGAAAACTGAGTCGCATAATTGATTTTGTCTGTGACTGCTAAACCTTGAGAACCGACACCCTGAACTAGCCAGCTAGCTCAACTTGGACAATATTACCGATTAACAATTTGTAGTTGCTTTGGTAGCATTGCATTTCAACAATTTCACCTGCTGGTGAATAAAATTTTTAAAGAATAACAAAGAATTCCCCCCTTCGGCTCGACTTACGACAAATTCATGCTAGTTTATTAGCTCTTAGCTAGCAGATTGACAGGAGGACATTGTACAGATTGTATAATGTCCTTAATTTAAAATCTTTACACATTTCCGAATAAATGAAATCTGACAGGCGTTTCCTTTTGAGCAACATTAGCATGTTTAGATAAAAGCCCTTCTATTTATAGGCATCATTCATTTCTATACAGGATGAAGAGAAAACATTTTAAAAGCCAGACCAATGTCTCTTATTGCCAAATCACTAGCTGGCTAATCAATATCTCTGCTGGAGAACACTCAATCAGTGCCTCTATATTTTATTAAACATCCCACTCCAAAACATGAGCTGAAATGCCCGAGGATGTCTGAGGCAGCATTTTATTCTGGTAATGAACGCGCTGCGGCATGGCCGCGTGAAATTAAACAATCAAACACACCCGTCAGTTCTTCCAGTGACGTCAAACATACGTGAGGGAACCGGGTTCACGTCATGGGTGGTTATGTGATTGTGTGTGTGTGTGTGTGTGTTTGCAGTTTTGCTGTAGTGTTTTGCTCTCATGTTGTTGGAGGACATGATAGTATCCTGCCCGCTAATCTTATATCAGAAAACTAGTTAGCATTACTGTAAAGATGATTGACATTTATAAATCTATACATTTCAAAACTCTTTCAGAAAGCTTGTAAAATTGACTAGCAATAAAGCAATAACATTTGCAGACATTCACGAAAATAAAAATCCTTTCAGAAATCTTGTTACCTCGTGTTGGCTAACGTGAGCAATGTTTGTAAAAATTCATAGATGTTAAAATGCTCTCAGAAATCCTGTCAGATTTGGTCCTGTCAGCTGGCTAGTTAGTGTTTGATGTTAAGGTTATGAACATTTTAAAATATTTTTTTCCTTTCCTCTCAGAAATCTTCTCAGATTAGCTCCAGGTTATAATGATAGCT
>JAQMCW010000008.1:17508646-17519239 GCA_030068335.1 Chrysichthys cranchii | reverse complement strand
ACATAAACACACACCAACACAAAACCGACACACATCAACACACACCGACACACATCAACACACATCAACACACACCAACACAAAACCGACACACACCGACACACACTGACACACATCAAGACACACCAACACAAAACCGACACACACCAACACACACCGACACACACCAACACACACCGACACACACCGACACACATCGACACACACCGACACAAAACCGACGCACAGACACATGTCGACATTCAATAAAACACATGGACACACACCAACACACATTGACACACATCGACACACTGACACACATCAACACACACCAACGCACACCAACACAAACCAATTCACATGAACACACACCGACAAGAATGTGTCAAGAATTTGGTCATTAAACCTAGTTTTAAGAATTCCACCATGAAATCGTGCGTTATTATCGAGAGCCGGCCCAGGAATAGAATTTTGCCCGAGATTGTGAAAGACGTCATAAAAGTTTACGAGCATTTAAATTCAAATTGTCGTTTTCCTGCTGGCAAAAAACCCCCAGCAGCTAAAAATGCGTGGAATAGTCCAAACTCTCTTGAAAATATCTCGGCCTCTTTTTTGTGCCGATAATGACAGCTTGCTGAAAAGCACATTTGCGTAAACGTTAGTCATTATTACAAAAGCAGGCGTCCGCGTTCCCCGCTGCACACGAGCTTCACATTTCATAAACATCTGTTGTGCCGCGTTCATTAAAAACGACGAAGTAGATCTGATGCAAATGGAGAACACACAAAGAGAAGCGATTAGCTTAGCCCTGCTGCTGGAGTCAGGCTCGTCGTTTTCATAAACGTCTGCGTGTCACGCGCACACAGCGGCTGGCTAATTGATTTATTTTTGCTTCCAGACGTGGCTTTGGTGGAACGAATGTGCTGTGTGTGTGTGTGTGTGTGTGTGTGTGTGTGTGTAAGAGATAAAGCATTGAGTCTATAAAGGTGGGATAAATTGGAGTCCCTGTAACACTCTGAAGTTGTTTGTTTTATTGTAACGGATCATTTTAAGGTGTTTTATTCCACTTATAATACAGAAAATTGCATAAAAACCATCACACGCGGTGTAAAAATTCGTTTACGTGACGTGAAACTTTGCATAACTTCTGAACAAGCGCTTAGTTACGTCTGCGTTTTGAACACATAAGATATAAAACCCTAAACCTCACGTCTACGACTTTCCCGGACATGCCTTAAACATGCAATCACGTGTAATTCATTTAGTAATAATCACTCACTTGGCAGGACCTTAATTACACATCAGCCGCATGCCCATTAGGACTAAAAGCATTCTCCAGGGCAATACTGCACTCCTGACTTCACATGTTGACTTCTTTTAACCTGCACCCGAAGCCCCCGGTCTGAAAATAGCAGTTAATCATGGCGCTCGAGACGGCAGATATGATTGCAGTCGTTGACTCTGAATGCTGGTTTGAACTTGGACTTAATCAAAAATGGAGTTTGCTTTTGGAATTTCATTATTGACAAAACTGCATCGCGGAGACGCGCTGACCCGGACCCCGCAGGCTCCTGCGACGAAATAAATATTTATCTGTGCGTCCTCGGGCTGATGGAGGACTCGGCTCGGGATGATGAGGAGCTCCAGAGTCGAGAGGTGTGACGGCTGAGCAAATAGACACAGACGTGGGGTTTTTTCATCTGTCTCTCTTGTTTTTTTCTTCCAGCGACATATATAAATTTTGACAGCCCCCCCCACACACACACACACACACACACACATACATAGACAATCCGCACTAAAGATGGTGGAATGCCCCGAGGAATGGCTTGGAGTGGCCAATCAGTTGTTGTCGGTGTGAAATGGATCGGTCTGGCATCTCACTGGGTTGATGGCAGCCGCTACAAACCATGTGTTTCTGCCACCTGGACAAGTACTGCATCTCTGACATCCAACTGCTCTCCTACGGGCAAGAGAGAGAGAGAGAGAGAGAGAGAGAGAGAGAGAGAGAGTATAATATAATACTTTTAAAGTGGCCTCGTCAGCTTGTTCTAGTTTTATCTCATGCCATTTCCAAACAAACAGCGAAATCATGGTTTAACCCGCAACACTGTTGAATTCTGGATTCTGATTGGTCAGAAGATGTTGATTAATTTTCGATAACTTGGATTCGGATACTAGTGGCAGCAGTAAAGCAATCATTTCTGCTGTGTTTTATATATATACAGTGGTACCTTGACTTACGACCGTCCCAGGTTATGACATTTCCGAGATACGAGGTTGATGTTGGGCTATAATTTGCTTTGGGATACAACATTTTTTTGGGATACAACATTTTTTTGGGATACAACATTGGTGATTTCATCACATTTCATTCGGCCCACCGCCATTATGCGTTCCCGTGTCCCAGTCTGCCCCAAGCCGACGTCCAGATCACGTGTCGAGCTCGCTGAGTAAGCGTCACATTTTTCTCCACACAGAAACAAAAGGCGCCCAGGTCAACCCCGGGGATCGAACCCAGGATCTTCTTGCTGTGAGGCGACAGTGCTAACCATCACACCACACCAGCGTACCGCCCGTCTTTATAAACTGTCGACGTAAAAAAGTGCTGTGTTGTTCTATATATCATATATTGGGTTCTGCAACGTTAAATGTAACTATAAATGGACACAAAGTATGTGTGTGCATAATAAAAACTGTAATTGTCGGCAAATTGCTGTAGTATCAGACTAATAACACCCCCCAGGGTGTTCTGTTATCGGAATATAATCAACTTTTCTCCTTAGACCAATGTCCTGCTCCTTCTTTTTGCACTAAATCCATGCAATGTGCAAAGACCCAGATTGGTTCCAGAGCATTCTAAGCATCTAGCAGTAATGACTACATGCGTCTCCGTGCAACAGAATATAAATACCTTGGCAAGAGGCCAGCTCTATAACGTACGAAGCTGAACGCAGCAGTTGAGCCAAGTCGCGTTTCAGAGGATTGTAGGAGGCGGAGAGAAGAAAGACAGAGAGCTGATCGTACTGTATTTATTACAAAATGTTCTATTTTCATATAAGGCTCTCTGGAAGTGCAAAAACCCTACAGGGACACAAAAGCAAGAAGTAAATAAACGGACACGCTTATTATGGATTGGCTGAGTTTAGCGGGTCGTGTGAGTTTCCAGTAAAACTTCTGCTGGAACTTTTTGTGGAGCAGTTAACATTCGTTCAAGATGTCCTTCATAGCATGTTGAAAACGACAGTTCATGTGACAATATGTGAACCGCAGCATTCAGACCTTTTCAAATATGTCCTAAAGGTCGCATCTGGAATCCTGTCAGGTTGGCTGATGAGAGCTAGCTGGCTAGCATTACCAATTTTGATTGATGCACGTTTATGAACATGGCTTTAAGTTTTATCAGAAACGCGCACAGATTGGCGTGTCAGCTAGCTGGTTAGCATTAAGGACATGGCTTTGAAATTTTTATGGAAATCCTCTCAATTTAGGTCATTCTTCCACATCTAAAACTACCTTTTTTCTTATAAATAGTCAGGTAAGCTTGATTAGTTGGATGGCGAGCTTTATCAGCCTATATATATATATATATATATATATATATATATTTAGTGTAAGCATAAGACTTAATTACTCTCAGAAATCCTGTCTGGTATCTCATGTTAGCTAACTGGTGGCTAACGTTGGGAATACAGCCCTATAACCTCCGAGTAGTCTTATCTGATTATATTTAATGTCAGGATTGAAAAGTAACCAATTCGTAATAAAAGCTTTCTCTGAAATCCCGACAGTTTAGCTAAGTTTAGCTAGCTGGCTAGGGTAGCACTGAAGATTATACATATTTAAGAATATGTCTTTAAATCCTTAGACATTCTGTCAAGTTCCTTGCTAGTGTTAGCAGCGAAGATAGAATTTTTTCATGACATGAGTACATTTTTTCTCAGAAATCAAGGCAAGTTAGCTCAAAATAGCTGGATGGCTAACATTAGCAATGAGGATTATGAACATTTAAGAATGTGGATTTGGCACAAATTGACTGATATTAGTTTTATGGTGCATTTAGCAGGGAAGAATCTAAAATCTATTGCCTTTGAATCTAAAAAATCATGCCGGATTAGCCTTCCTTTGTGCTAACTAATTAGTGTTACCAGTAAGGATTAGACATTATTGAGGCATGATTCAGATTTCTCTCAGAACTCCTGTCAGGTTTGCTCATGATAGCTTGCTGTGTAACATTAGCATCTTTAAAATTTAATCCCACAATCTCAGAAATCCTTTCAGGTTAGCGCATTAGCACATGTTGAAAAAGCCTCAAATTCTTTTCGATAGGGCGGCCATATTTTGGTGCAAGTTTATACCTTATACCTTAACGGTGAATCAGTGAATGTTCAAATGTAAAATCTATGTCCCGGTAAAATGTAATGGTATCTCTACAAGCCGCGGTAGAGCGGCAGTGATCTCGAGCTGTGTACTAAATTATTTGATTTAAAGCCGCTGTTGCGTGAAGATGATTCTCTCAGGATAGTTAAGACCTGATGCTTGAGTGACACTCCTCCCCATGGTGTAATTATCAGTGTCAGCGTGAGGTGTCCACCTCAGCAAACAAGCCGAGAAATAGGGCTAAGCTGTCTGCCGCAGGTGTGATGCAAAAACAAAAAAAGAAATAGAGAGAATTTCTCAGCATGGGTGAGCCACCGAATAGGAGGATTAGTTGCTGAAACAAGATATTTGTATGTGAGGAGGAGGAGGAGGAGGAGCGTGGAGAGGCAGCTGCGTCTGACGGAGGCGTTTCTACAAGTTGAGGCAACAAAATAATCGCTATAATTTATATTATGTAGCTCGTGGGATGTTTAGCATTATTGAGCATAACGCTAGGACTTGAATTGAAGAGGGATATGAGGAGATACCACACCTCTGGGTAAAAAAAAAAAATATATATATATATATATATATAAAAATTTAAATTACGTTAAAATTTGAGGCCACATCTTCCGCCTGTTTGATTCCATTACCCCTGTTTTACGCAATCTACTTCCCCTGACCTACCCTGCATGCTTGCATGGGTGCACGGCAAATAACTTGGGCAATTCAGGTTCCCTCCAGGAATCTGACCAGATAGGGTCAATGGCGTCCATCTTGCCTGAGCTCTGAGGGGCCACTTGATATTCTGTCGTAAATCTGAGTATCGTTGATAGATTTTGATACAATTGTCAAACGCAGTAATGGAATGCCGGCCCTCTCGAACTAATCCCCCTATCTCGCCGACCTTGCTGAGACCTGCGCCGAATTGGTCTGACTGCTAAGTCGTAGACTATGCTAGCAAGGAATAAGCTGCTTTGCAGTTCGCATTATTCCCCCTTTACCGACAGGCAAGGGACACAGAAGCCAGAGTGAACTGCTGTCACGTTGGAAAAGCGCTCTCATTTTTCACTCCTGAGTTCCCCTTCAATTCGGCCCCGGCACAAAAGTGGCCCAAGTTCTCTGGCGCCTCTTTGTTTCACTGCTCCCTTCAGAAATCATTTAAAATGTCAAGCTGCTCGGTAGAACCTTGTCGACGCCGCGGTGGGCGTCTAAATTCTTTCAGAAGGATTTTACCTTTTTAATTTGGCCCGGCCCAAAATTGGCCAGAGCTTGTTTCTTTTGTTGCGTTCTTCATATCTCTCTGTCAGGGTTCATTAAACTGTTATGGCATCACTCGAGGTGCTCGGTAAAACCTCGTCCATGCCGTGGTGGGCATTCAGATTTATTTGGAAGGCGTGCCTTTGATTTTCTGCTGCGTCCCTATTTAATTTGGCTCGGTCTGAAATTGGCCCGAGCTCCTTCGTTTTGCTGCGCTCTTCATATCGCTCGGTCAGGGTTCATTAAGATGTCGGGGCATCACTCAAGCTGCTCTGTGGCACCTTGTCAATGGCATTGTGCACATCTACATTAGTGAGCGCATTTTGTTTGGGCTGATCATACCCCCTTGTATTTTTCTTCAGATTAGCCGGAAATTTGGCCCGATTTGAATTCATTTCGGTACTCTGTTCCCGTATCTCAATCAGAGATCGTTAAAATGTTAGAGAATCTCTCAGGCTGCTCAGCAGAGTCTTGATGATTCCATGGTGAGTGCTGAGAGTCGTTCAGAAGCCTTGTCTCGTTTGTACCTCATGCCTTGATTTTCTGCTCAGCCCAAAATTGGCCCGGGTCCTTCATTTTGCTGCGCCGCTCATATCGCACAGTCAGGGTTCATTTAGATGTCGTGGCATCATTAATGATGCTCCGTGGCAGCTTGTCAATGTCATTGTGGGTATGTAAATCAGTTAGAGTGCATCTTTTTTACTAATTATACACCGCCATCAATGGCATGGTTGGTGCTTAAATTCATCAGAGGGCTCATCTTGTTCGGGATGATTATCGATTTTCTGCTAATTTTGTCCCAGCTCAAACTTAGCTCAAGATCAAGCTTTATTGTGCTGAGCTTTTCAGGGTCCATTAAGATGTCAAGGTATCACTCAAACCACTCTGTGGCACCTTATCAATGGTATTGTGGGCATTCATATCAGTTAGATACGTAGCGCGCCTTGTTCGTGCCAATTATACTCCAGGAGGTAGTGAAGCGCCGGTGGTGATTTTCAGTCGCCCGCATTTCTTTTTAATTTAGCTTGGCTGAAAATTTATTTCACTACCCCCTTATAACTCTCAATCAGAGCTCATTAAAATGTTGTAGCATCCCTGGAGCTGTCCTGTGGCACCTTGTGGGTGTTTGAATCCATTAGAAGGCTTATCTTGTTTGGGTCGAATTGATGCTTTGATTTTTTCTTTTTTTACTCCTGGTCTGTGCTTCTTTCTTTTTGCGTCTCCCTTCATATTTTTTCATTTCCAAGATGTTTTGGCACCAGTCGTGCTGTTCCACAGCACCTTGTCGATAGTATGATGGGCTTCCGAGACAAATAGAAAGCTTGTCTTGATTGCGCCAATTATACTTCAGGAAGCCATAGAGGTTTCGCTTCAATTAGGCACTCCTATATTCCTGGTCAATTTAGCCCAGACTGAAATCTTTCACCATTTCTGTCACACCTCTCAGTCAGAGATCATTAAAATGTCGGGGAATCACTCGAGCTGCTCAGTAGAGCCTTGTAGATGGCATGCTGGGCGTTTAAATCTGATGGAAAAGTTGCGATGCTTGGCCCTGTAATACTTGGCGAAGTAGCAGAATTGATGCTTTGGTTTTCCACTCCAGTGTTCCTCTTCGAATCAAACAGCAGTCTGAGTGCTTTTCCTTCATATCTCTCAGTTGGGGATCATTAGAATTTCATGGCATCACTCCAGCTGCTTGGTGACACCTTGTCAACGGTGTGGTGGGCGTTATAAACATGAGCGAAAACTTGTCTTGTTTGGCTCAATTATATTTGAGAAACCAGCAGAACTGATGCTGTGATTTTCCATGTTTTTGTGGTTTGCTTCAATTTGTCAGAACATAAAAATGATCTGATCTGCACTGTACTTTTTCCTTTCAGCGCTCCCTTTATATACGATTTCTTTTACAGTTTGGTTATTGTAGCCCCATCACTCAAGCTCCCTGTGCTCTTTGGCACTTCCTTGGCAGCATGTTAGCCTTTTAAATAAGAGAGAAAGCTCGCTATGTTTGGCCTGATTGTACTTGAGGACACAAAAGGACCGAGGCTTTGATTTTCCACTCAACCCAAAAGACAATCTGACGTTCAAGCTCTCTCTCCAGTGGTTCTCTCTTTTGCCGCTTCGTTCATATCTCAGAGTCAGGGATCATTTGCACTTTATGGCCGCATTCGTGCTGCTCTGTGATGGAATGGTTCGTAAGGAAGCTTGTCTTGTTGGTCTTGATTATCCTTGAGGAAACAGCAGCAGCAGCAGCGGTTGGTCATTTGATGTGATTTTGCCCCTTTGGCCCAAAAATGACCCCGAACCCCCTGTAATTCTTTCCTTTGGTGCTTTCTTAAGGATTGTTAAAATGTTTTGCCAGTGCTCGAGCAGCTCTGCACCACCTTGTCAATGCCTTTGGTCCCTGAGAATGCTTGCAGAGTTGTTTTGATGATTTAATATCTCACTCTCACAATGTTCCTTGACAGTTTGGCCACAAATTGACCCCAGCTCCCTTGTGTTCCAGTCATATTGTTAAGTCATTTTCATCCATTTCTGATCTCACAATGTTTGTATTTGTATGTTAAGTGAAGCACGAGAGCTGTCCTCAAGCATGGATCTCAGTTGAAAGCACTGGTCTGGGATTCGCAGTATTGCCTTGTGCGTGGAAGCTATCCGAATAATAGCACGTTACTTCCTGGTTCCAGGGGGAGAAGATTGTTATTTGTTGTTCTGGTCAGTATAGAACTCCATACTTTTCCACAGGCTGGAATTACACAGTGTTCCACGGTAATTCCCTTCCCTTTGTGGGGCGAGATCTTGCCCTGAGAGTATCGTGAAAGAATCCGTGCCAATTCACCCCCGGCCTGCATGGTGTCCAGGTTTCCCTGAATGATGCCGTGTCTTTTTAATGAAAAGCAAACTCCAGTAAAATCCTAGCTTGTATCATTTTACCACAGTGACACATGGAATTGCGTGATCAATCCACATTTCAGAAGAAATTCTTGAGTAAGAAAGCAAACCTGTCTTTATAAGCCCTGCTCCCAAATCACTCACTCACAGGTGCTTGCTTGACCAACGACCATCTTGTTTGAGTCTCCCAAAAAGCTGTATCACCGATCCTTAGCTGTTTTTTTCCCTCTCCCGTGTTTCCACATCCACAAATGCATCGCTTCCAAATCTCTCCTTTCATTGCTCTCTTCATATAGTTACATTCAGGTTCATTAAAATGTTTTGCCATCATTCGGGCTGCTCCTTGACACCTCGTCGATAATACAGCTTCCACTTATATCCCTGTGAAGTGTCTTCTATCTTTGGCCCAATTATGCTTATTGAGGAAGTGGCTGAGATGGAGATTTGACCTGATTGACAGCAGGAAGGGACGGCATGCGATGAGGCTACAAAAACGAACGCTATCAGGTATCTGCATGGATATGTTTGTGCAACAGCGAGGTTGAGTTTGTTTACAGCGAGGGCTGCTGTAATTCGAGAGCAAGGCAGTAATGAACGCGGCATCGTAGGGTCACGCAGATGGGATTGTTTCCTTCCATTCGTTCCCTAAACGGAATCGCATATTGCAGCAATAATCGACTGACCATATTTACTGCCACCGTGGGTTCACATGTAAACATCCGTTGCAATCCTAAAGACGTGTAAATTCTGATGAGCGTTTTTACAGAGCTTTGGATTAGAACTCCAAAAACGACACAGAAGCTTACTTACCAGGGGTTCCATGAGCACAGCAATAAGGAATACTAATTTAGTGCCAAACACAGGATGCCGAACGCACAATACAGGTCCACAAGCACTAACAGAGCCAGTCGATTTTAGTATAATAGCTTCTCCCACAGTGCACTGCGAGACGGTTCGGTATCGACTAATATGGCTCTCGATTTAATAAGGAAAAAGCCATATAATAGATGCAGTCTTCTGGGAACAAATCGATATGGACTCCATATGAATTTATGAGTGCTTGCACTCCACATGCTGTCCAGAGGTGTAGGTGTAGGTGTAGAGTTAAGGCGGGGGGGGTGTGTTAACGATTTCCTGTTGTACGGACTGTTACATATCGTCAATCCTGGAGAACATGCTGAAATGTGCAGCAATGTGTGCAATTAGGTGACATCTCATGCACAGAAACATCTCAGGCTGTCACAGGAAAACAGTGGTTCCTCTTACACGACAGCAATTTACCGCCAATTAATTTAATTCAATTCAATTTTATTTCCAGAACTAGCGCTTCCAATTAAGCGCTGCTTATAGCGAGTCCGATTAAAAGCTTATTAACCTAGAAACGTATCTATAAATACATATATTTATATATATATATATATATATATATATATATGCCTAATTAGAATTAGTGACTTGTTAAAGAATGATACTTAAAAAAAAAATCCCATCTATGGTTGTGTTTAATGTTGTGGAACATCCGCAACAGACATCCTCACTTACGATATAGGACCTCGAAACCGTCGCTCCCTCACCAGCGTCACTTTTTTCTCTTCTTCACTTACACTAAGACAAAAAAAAAAAACCAGATTGTTATATTACTAAGAAACCCCTGAAACATAAACACCGCTGACCTGAAGATGTCGGAAACCTTAAAGATACAGCTTTTCCTCTGACACTGGAGACTCCTTCTAAAAAATGTCAAAGTAAAGTATATTATACGTATCGTGTGTACTGTATAGTGGAACCTTGGATTGCGAGCTTGATTCGTTCCGGAGACGTGCTTGTAATCCAAAGCGGGTTTCCCCATAAGAAATAATGGAAAATCAGATAATTCGTTTTGCATATATATAAATATAAAAGTATCAAAATATAATACAAAATATTAAGTAAAAATACATAAAACTGTCATGAATTTGCCCGAGCGGAGTGTGCATGCAGCACCCCTGTTCTGAGCGCTCCCAATAGCGGCGCATATCAGAGAACTCGCACCCTAAAGACTACTTCCTGGTTTTCCTCCACAACGCCACAGCATGTCACATGGGTGCCGACAGGTGTACC
>JAQMCW010000008.1:17498296-17508627 GCA_030068335.1 Chrysichthys cranchii | reverse complement strand
ATTGTACACATCTCCCTGATCTCATGTGAAGTGAGGGATTCCTCAGGCTTTTTCTACGCTAGCACAGATGTTGACTATACGAGTGAGACACAATCCCACAGTGAGAGAGAGAGAGACGTTGTGATCACGTGAAGCTCGGCAGACGAAGCGTACGCATACTACTCGTATTGCAAGACCTCGCTCGGTCATCAAGGCAAAATTTATTAACATTTCTTGCTTGTCTTTCAAAACACTCGCAGACCGAGTTACTCACAATCCAAGGATCCACTGTATTTTGTATTATACGTAATGTATGCATATTTAAGAAAGCTTAGATCTTTGTAAATTGTTATTCGAGTTACTCAACGGTTAATAACATACAACATATAAGGGAAAGCCGTAAGAGCAAGTAGATTAATATAAACTGGAAATAAAGTTGCCAAAAGGTCGAGCAGAAAATACGCCAGGCTCAACAAATGGTTTTTAATCTACAAATATATAATTAAGGATAATTGCAATACAAGTTTTCTCTGCAGAACTGGCTTTCAGGTGGACTAGCACGTGTTTATTTTACAATTTAATTCAGGTATTATTATTTTTTTAATACAATATTTTGATATCATACTAAATGGCACCATTTCCAAGGACTTCCTTTATTTAATTAATTAGGGAACTTACATCACTGTATTTATTTATTTATTCATTTACTTACTTACTTTTTTCTTCATTAACTAACACATCAAATGTTAGTTGAATCGACTTCTACTGAGGCGTACATAGACCTGAACATGTTCGTTCGTTCTCAGACCTGAACATGTTCGTTCGGGTGATTAATTTTACTCACTCGTGGCGCTGATGAGTTATTTTGTTTATTTGGTTCATTATTTAAAAATATATACAGCGGTACCTCTGTACTCGAGCTTAATCCGTTCCGAGCGTGGGTTCGAATCCTAAAAAGTTCAAGTTCTAATTGGAATTTCCCTGTAGGAAAAAATGGAAAACCATTTAATTCGTTCCCGGCCCCAAGATATTACAGTGAAATATTTTTTTTAGCATTTAAACACAAAATGAACAGGATAAAACAAGAAGAGCACATACTAAACACATCTAAGCACATTGGTCAAAACAGTAATTTGTAAAGTAAGAAAATAAATGTATCCAATGTGTGTCATGTAAACCACATGCGCTCCAGAGGCGATTCATTCCAGGAGATTCATTCCAGGAGATTCATTCCAGGAGATTCATTCCAGAGGATTCATTCCAGGCGATTCATTCCAGATGATTCATTCCAGGCGATTCATTCCAGAGGATTCATTCCAGAGGATTCATTCCAGACGATTCATTGCACAGGATTCATTCCCGGAGCAAAAATATGTTTTTTCTTCTGGTTCTTCTCGCTTGTTATTCAGTTTATGATTAAAGTCTGATTAAAGTCTAAACATCTGACTCCAGCCTGGATTGTGTCACCTCATCACTCTGACAGGATAAAGTTAAAAAAACCCATGACACCTTTTTCCTAAACCCGGACACAGCACTACTACCTTGAGTCATACTATGCCAAGCGGCCCATTGTTTATTTTTATTATTACTCTGTATTTGTACATTTTTAATGAGCAACGGCTACCAAAATGATATAAAGTACAGTATATTACCTGATATTTTCAATAAAAAAAGCACTATCACAGCAAATGCGAGGCTGAGACTGAAGCGTTCCCCTTGGTTTCCGCTGAGAGACGGCTGAGTGCCGCGGGACTCATTTCCCCGTGTGTACAAGTTATCTTAGGTTGGCGTTCACGGTTCAACTTCTGAGATTCAGATCGAGTTCTAGGTCATTTTTTTGCGATCTGGTTTGTTCGACTTTTAAGAAATTCGAATCCTAGTGAGTTCGAGTCCTGCAGTCCTCCTGTATATATTTACACACAAACATCTCAAAAGTAAATAGACATCATCGTATTTGACAAATGTACGTATAAAAATATATACAGTACCTGTGTATTTATCCAAGTCCAGTTTACGTCGTGTTAACGATTATTGTATTAAACGAGTTGCCAGATGATCTCCTAAATTCTCAACGTAAAGGAGAAATGATCCAGTGCCTCTATTAGCCTCGTCTAACTGGAGTCAGTACTCTGGAGAACGCAGCTGTTCCAGTACACAGTCTATCTGTACTCTTAGCAAGTTGCGGACTCGACATTTCCCGAGCTCGGGGCACACCCAGGCTTCTCCGTCTTACACAGCCATTAATTATCGGTCCTGAACAAAGCTGGACGTGGGCCGTATATCTTATCTGCAAACAGACCTCCTGGACGAGCTTTCTGCTGTTCTTATCGAGCAAAGGTGCCCGTTTCTAATCTCTTCCTCTTTATCTATAGAGGCTCAGAGCGGTTAAAGATAAAACCCGGTATCTCCGGGGCCTGAAGGTGCCGACGATAATGACCCACGGGAGCCGTCACTCATCTGTGATTCATCTGGCGTCTGGGACACAGAGTCAGATCGAGATCGACGCATGAAATTAGTATTAGCGTGGGATCGCCATGACGGGAGCTAACAATTAAAATGCTAAATCTGTGTCTCAGCGGGGGATGCGCTAGGAACTCGTCAACAAAAACGTGTTCCTACTGAGACGCACATTTCAAATAAAAGCCCATCATCTTGTTTTATCTTCAAACGCTATCTTGAAATGCCGCAAATACCAAACAGTGTCCCCCGTGTAAGGAATGAAACACTCCGTCTTGAGTGAGCCTTTGTAGGGGACTAATCCATGAGGGCGTGGCGTGATGGAGTGCAGCTACAGTTGCCACCCTGACGTTGATTATTTTTCTATCCCAGCAGTGTTTTATTTCTCTTATACAACAGCTTTTTTTTTTTTGCAATATTTTAGGCGCCAGCAAACATGCAGTACTTTTTTTTATCCACTTAGAGGTACATTCCAAACTGTGACCTGTGCTGGCAAAATGAGTCGGAATGAGGAAATTGTCAAAAGTAAGTTATTGTTACTTCCACATTGTACATTCGAAAGAGCTTCAAAATGAGGCATTGGTTTGTTGAAATCGGACAAAAAATGACCGCCTAGCAACCAGCCACCTTTGTTTTCGTCTAGTGAGGTTTGGAAACTCGCTTTCCATCAGTTCGTAAAAGCGTCATCGGGAATTCCATGTGTATTATCAGGAAGTAGAGGAACTACGCTTCACGACGATAGCAAACATGGGTAGGGGGATTCCCGCGTCTCGCCGCGAGCGCGCGGTGAAAAACACGGATTTATCACGCAATATTACGACAAAGGACCAATTAATGAAGACGTACGAATGAACATAACGAACAAAACCGTAAAATAAAAGTAGTTTGGCATGTTTTTCTTCCTGTTTTATCACGGGGATCAATAAACGCGGGCTTTATGGACTCATTTTTGAGAAAACCTCATTTCAACCGAACCAAGTTTCGCCTCTTAGCTCATAATTAGCCTTCGCGCGTTCCGACTCATTTTTTTTTTTTGTGTGTGTGTGTGTGCGTGTGTGTGTATTAAATGCTTATTTTCCATAAACCAAAAGATGTCCCAAGACACTTGGTGCACCTTCAGTTCATCCTCTTGATGAGTCTGTTGATCTTGTCCTCTCGGTTCCCGGCGTCTCCTCCCTCCACAAAGTGCGTGGTCTTCTAATTCATGCCACCGCGAGGAGGCGACAGCTTGAAAGGCCACAGGAAGTTGTTGGCGGCCTTGAAGTTCCTGCCGACGGTGTAGATCTTCCATACAGATGATTCCACACTTGCTGAGGCTCTTCTCGATGAGCGAGTTGTCCATCAGAGGAATGCGCTGCTTTTTGATCTTGCCGTATCCACGCTTGTAGATCAGCTCGCGCACAGACTTCAGGTTGGGGTAACCCCAGGCGATGTAGGGCTCGGCGATGCGCAGCATGTTGATGGAGGCCTTGTTGAGCTTGACGAGGACGCCATTGAAGATCTGGCGCAGACGCAGCAGCTGCAGAACCTTACGCATTTTAGGGCTTGCACCACTGATACCGCTGATCCTGATCACGAAGGCCAGTTTGGAGCCCGGCAGGGACGTAGAAGTTTCCGGCTTTGCGAGCCATGCGCTTCATGCGGATCTCGCGCCTGTACGTCTGCCGGTACTCTTTGTGGTAAAACTGCGCTCTGGCGTAGATCAGGTTCCTGGGCGATTTTGAGGTTCTTCTTCTCGACCCGCAGAGACTTGACGCGAGCGGACTTGATGGCTGCATAGCACTTCCTCTTCTTCAACAGGCTTTCAGGGACAGACGGAATTTTCTTCTTCGTCTCCTTCGTCTCCTTCTTTTCTGTCTCACCCGCTATTATGCCCACGGTAAACGAGCCGACATCCAAGAAACAAGTTCTCCCTGACGTTCTAGCAGCTATAAACACTCGTCAACAGTAAACCTAGTCACCGGCGTGCGTTTATTCTCACGCTCTTTGTAGTTAATCCGACTTGTCGTGTTTCTGTGTGAAAAAACCGCACAGAAAGTGTAAAAAACCCCACTGTCCGGAAGATGTCGTAAACGTTTCGCAAAACGTCCCAGCTTTAGTGTTAGAGCGCGCTTAACACTGGAGACTCCTTCCAGAAACATCCATTGGATTGTATGAGATTGCGTTAATTCTGTACATATTGACGTACATTAACCAGGATGTCATGTAATTCTCAGACTTCCCTCGGAGAAAGTGAAGATCGTGATGAGGTTTAACTCAAGCTCCTTCTCTTTACGCGCTCACTCGACCGAAGTGAATAAAATAGCAAGTGTGCGCCCTGGCTCGTAAACTCGGCATTACCGCGTGGACGAAATTAAGGCTGTCGATGCGGATCCTCTGCATGGCTGAGTCGTCAAGCCTGGGTTTAATTATATTTACCTAATGAGCTCGCGCAATCGTCAGGCGCACGGAGCGTTCGGAAGACTGGCTTTCTGCCTTTATCGCTCTGTTCCTCTTTTCCTCTTTCGCTCCGCTGCTTATCTCCTGGTGTCCTAGTCGACTTAGTCCTCTGGCTTTTCTTTTTTCTTTATTTTATTTTCTTTTTCGAAGAAAAGCTCAGAGCTAGGTGTTTACCCGACGCGCACGCTTCGAAAACTCGCCACGACATCCCGTACTTCTGTGTGTGTTGTCTCGTGTTTGTTTCTTCTTCCCTCTTTATGTTTTACCTTTTATATGGGGCGAGTCGAGTATTTTATGATCTGGAGCGCACTGAAAAGGGGATCGGAAACAACACCTTCTCCGGGATTAAATCTAATTCGGGAGAAAAGGTGCTATTAGGAGGAAGCAGGAGCTCTAAGAGCCGCCGGCACTGATCCCTGAAACACGTTCATGTTACCGCTGGGTGAACTGAAAAAGAAAAGAGCTTTTTAGGCCGCCGGTTTGGTCTCGCAGTCTCTTAATAGCTCAAGACATTAAAGGTAATGCAAGCGCGTGCGTGTGTGTGTGTGTGTGTGTGTGTGTGTGTGCGTGTGTGTGTGTGAACGTGTTCTACGCCGTCCCCGTGAAGTTTTCAAGGGCAGCGGAAGCCTCAAAGAGACACTTTTTTAAATGTAAAGTCAGCTTGAATGCATGAACGCACTCGAGTAAGAAAGAACGAGAGCAGATCAAAAAAGCCTGAAGAAAACACGACGGGGAAAAAAAGAAGTTAGAGAAGCAGAACGGAGAGAGAGAGAAAGAGAGAGAGAGAGAGAGAGAGAGAGAGAGAGAGAGAGAGAACACGAGCGAGGTTCTGCACTTTGAGTCCTTTTTTGCATTAAGAATTGATGCTTGTGCACTCAGCTTGGCTTTGTTGTGCTCCAAATATTCTGGAATGTTCTGCACGCGGTGTAACGTCCCGTCAGAATCAGGGGTGATTACTTAAACAAGACTCAAAAATTATGGTTTATATATATATATATATATAAAAAATACTGTATATATATGCGCTGTATGAATGCCCCCTTTAGTGTTTCTATAGCAACAGCTCATTCACAGAGAAGGAGTCTCCAGTGTCAGGGCTCCAGTGTCTCCAGTTTTAAAAAGAAAATAAAGCTAAGAACCCATAATCATCCAGCGAAGCCTTAAGTTTGGATTAAAACACTTCATCTCATGCTGTTGTAGGATTAAACAGGGGGTCCTCGGGTTACGACACAGCTCCGTTCCTATAACAGTGATGGAACCTGAATTTTGGTGTAAGTGGAAACACACTAAGTCTAAGTCCCGTCCCGATCCTAACACAGGTGTACAATCATCATCTAGAACATAAAAACACAACTAAGACACAGAAAAAGTTAAAGGAGATAAATATCCTGTCCTGTACACGGCACTGTAGGAACAGAAACACTGACATCCGATATCCGGGGCTGTTCCTCCCATTTCTGATCTCTTTACAATGTCGAATTTCACCTCCATCATGACGGCTTTCCTCTTCGTCGAAGCACGACCATCTGAAGACTCGGACTTTGGTTTAGGAGCCGTGATAAGGGACGAAAAGTCGCAAAACAAAGCAACACAAACGGAACACTTGCGTTTATTTTTACACTCAACTTCACGAACTTCCTCATTCATACGCCGCGTTACTGCGGATTCTTCCGCCGCGCAACCAAACTAGGACGCCCGCGTAGTCTGTAAGTATGACGCTAACGCCATAAACCCAAACACTCATGCCTCGATTTTTCAAAAGTTTTTAAGGGAGCGAGCGTCGTGAACTCGAAACGTCGTACGTCGAGACTGTCTTGACCCGAGGACCTCCTGTAAACAACAACGCCGCCGAGTCACTGTTACCACACGGAAATGGATTGTTACCCCATAACAGCACAGCCTGAAGAAGTTCATCCCTCTTACAGTACTAACAAGGATGGCTAAGGAACATATCATGTTTTGTTTTTTTTTTTGTTTTTTTATCCATTTCTAGTTACGTTTTATAATGTGGGAAGCTCATTCATCTCTTTTTTCTCTCTCTTGAATTTGAAATGTCGGAAGATGGTGGAAAAGTTACAGCTTCAGCCCTGACACTGGAGACTCTTTCTCTGTGAATGAGCAGTTGCTATAGAAACGCTAAAGAGTGCATTCATATATATATATATATATACATACATACCTGTGATTAATGAAAAATAAATTACCACCTTGTGATCAGGGAGAAATTTCCTCCGACTGACGGTTATTGTGATTATGTGTTTATTTCCCTGCAGATGGGTAAGTGGGAGAACAGCAGCCTGACGCTGAAGTACCCGGTGTGGCCGCGCTTCAACTCTTTCGGCGACACCGAGACGGACGATAATCACCTGAGCATCGTGACTTTAGAGGAGAAGCCCTTTGTCATCGTGGAGAACGTGGAACGCCTGACAGGAACCTGCATGCGGAATTCGGTTCCCTGCCGCAAGCACATCAAAGAGTGAGTCCCGTCCAGATCGCCAACTAATCTGTCTCCTGTCTTTTGTTTATTTATTTATCTTCATTTATTTATTCTGGCTTTTAGCTAAGTGTTTTGTCTGCCTTATCAATATGCGCGTTTGAGCCTGATTTATGACTGGAAACTGGGTCCAGAAAGCCCCGGCTCGTTTTTTATCCCGTCGGGAAGGCTTGTTAAAAGGGTTTACAGGCGTGTCGTGGCGGCTTCGCTGCCTCCCCGTTACAGCACTGCTGTGTTCAGCAACTTCCTCTCTGGCTCGGGAAAGCGCACTTCAGCTTTTTGAGAAAATTACAGGTCAGATGATCAAAGCACAGCGTTGTAGCCGACCCGCCGGCGAGCTGTGATTAGAGAGTGACGCCGTCAAACAACAGCCGACGTGTAATAGCTTTGGATTTGTTGTTGTTGTTGTTGTTGTTGTTTATTGAACATCAGATAATGGCCGTCATAATGGTAAAATTACCAAGTGAAAGTTCGAAGAGATGGTTCGAAATCACTTGGTTTTTTTTGGTCCCAACACCGACTCTGAACCTTATCGTCCAACACGGAAACCCGCTACGCTTTCATTTGAACGTTTTCGCACGAAACTCATTATATTAAAAAATTATAAATGTAAACAATATAATAAACTATAACACGTGTAAATGTAATCAAACTAATCCTGACAAATCAAAGTCAAGCCAAGTCTCGGCACGGCCCCCTCCAAAAGTATTGGGACAGAGCCGCCGTGTTCGTGTTTTTTTGTTTTTGTGTTTTTTACACCACCATGACGGATTTTTTCGAGAAGCCATCGAGATGCGATCGATCTGTGGGCTTTCTGCATTGATTCAAGGGGCTGAGCAATAACATTGCATTAAACGTTTAGGAATTACACCCATGTCCTCGTGATTTCCTGACAAAGTTTTGGGGTTGATTCCAAAGCTTGAATTTACATTTGACAGCTGTTCTTGGGAAACTCAATATGCAGTCCAAATAGATGTCGATGCACATGAAGGAGGCCCTATTAGAAATCTAGCAGAAACTTTAAGAGTGGACAAATGAACAGTCTAATACATTTTTTCAGCAACACTAAAAGGCCTGGAAGACCAATTTAAGACAACGAAAGTGTTTCCTTGGTATACAAAAAAAACAACCTTCCACAACACCTAGCCAAGTCAAGAACACTCTCGAGGAAGGAGTACCATTGTCAAAGTCTGAAATCAAGACTTGTCTTCATGCGTGGAAATACAGAGGGTGTCCAGTCTTATCCAGAAAGGGCCGCTGGGGTCGCAGGTCTTCATTCCAACCAAGCAGAAGCCAAATCTGAGTGTACTGAAAGCCAAGCTCATCTGATTAAACTAGTGGAATCAGATGTGGCCCATGCTTGGCTGGAATGAAAACCTGCACCCACAACGGCCCTTCGCGGATAAGATTGGACGCCCCTGGTGTACCCCAAAATGCAAAACACTGGTAACACTCAAGAACAGGAAGCCCTGGTTAGACTTTCCTAGAAAACCTGCCTTTGTTCTGGAACAAGATTCTTCAGGCAGAAGAAACCATCATTAACTCGTACCAGAATGATGGGAAGACATGAACATGGAGAAGGAAAGCAAAGTAACCCACATCATCTGTTAAACATGGCGGATACGGGCACGTGTGGCTGCCGGTGGAACTGGGGCACTGGTGTTTACTGATGATGGGACTGCTGATGGACGTAGCAGGGTGAATCGTGCAGTCTATAGAGCTATAGTTTCTGCTCAGATTCAGTCAACTGATAGGCTAGGGCTTTACAGTGCAGACAGATAGATAGATAGATAGATAGATAGATAGATAGATAGATAGATAATGACCCAAAACCTACAGAGAAAGCAACCCCAGAGCTTCTTAAGGCAAAGAAATGAAATCCTCTTAAAAATGGCTGATTATGCTTTTCACTTACTGAGGAAAAAACTGAAGGCAGAAAGACATAAACACGTAGAAACCGATGACGGCTGCGGTACAGACCTGGCAAAACATCTCAAGGGAGGAAGGTCAGCATTTGGTAAGACAATTTATAGAATGAAAATATGAAATGTTGTGAATATTAATGTAATGTTTCTCTTTGTGAGATTATAACACAATGGCAAAACTATATATATATATATATATATATATATATATAAAATATTACGAGTTATCCACCCCTTGTACTTGGAGCCTTTTATTATATGCAATTTTCATCTAATGCTAACAACTTGCGCAATTTCATGTTTTTAGAGATAAGCTTAAGAATGTGAGGGTTTTTTTTTATTGTAATTGAAGAATAATACGAGATTTGACAAAACCTTTTTTATATTTAAGATCTTTTTTGTTTCATATCATTTCTAATGAAACAGAGCTACTGTTATCACCCCGAGGTTGATTCATTTCCTATAAGGGCATGTCCCAAAGTATTTTATTTCTCTCTATAACAACAATTGTTGTAAATTCTTGTTTATTTAGAAAAGAATGCCCCGTCACACTTTGTACCTCTTTACATTTGTGTTTAACGTCTTCGTTAGTTAGCTTTTAGTTCTGGCCTGAATCTTACAGCTTTACTTCTGACACTGGAGACTCCTTCTTTAACCCTGCTCTGATACCACGGGGTCTGTGTGACCCCCAGCCCTCTTTAGACCATGTTTTTTTTTTTTTTTTTGGAAACTATCACGATTAGTGACCTCGCCTGCCACGTATTTTCTCCTAAGGCCTTCCTAAGTATGTGATACAAGTTCAGTAGTTTCAAAGTCTTTCTGCTTATTTTTTATTTAGGTTTATATTATAAATAAATAATAATAAAAAACCTAAATAAAAAATAAGTGGAAAGACGGGTATGTGTGTACACAGAAACCAAAAAGTGTCAGAAGAACCCCGATGTGAAATATCGTCAGACGGAAACCAGGGCTGAAAGGGAATGGGGGTCGAGCAGACACACCCTTGAAAGCATTTGATTTATTTTTCGATGATGCCA
>JAQMCW010000008.1:17486852-17497299 GCA_030068335.1 Chrysichthys cranchii | reverse complement strand
AAGCAGAAACTCACACATGAAGCGTTGTGCAATATTATTGGGATTTTATAACACATTGTCATACCATATTATTTCAATGAAAACAAAATATTGTAATAAAGTGATGTTATTCTGCTCATATAGCATGTTTTACACCATGGGGTCAAACTGACCCCATGGTACCAAGAATGTGACTTTTTTCCTGGTACCAGAGCAGGGTTAAACGTGAAGTAAACATCTCCTTAACCCTGGAAAACCCAGAGCACCTTATCATAATAGGAAAAATATCTCCATTGGCTAAAATGATGACCCAGACTGAGTTATTTATTTATTATTAACCCTTTCCTACTACAGTACGTGTTATGAAATAGTCCTTATGAGACCTTATGTCCAGGGGAGAAAAAAAATGAAAGGTGAAATAAAAGCTAGGGTCAAATACGACCCCGGGGTGCTCCAGGGTTGAAGAGCACTTTATTTTTTAAATAATCGGTTCATTATTATACCTAAAGCTGGTACTATAGAAACGATCCCAAACCTGCGCTATATCACGGAAAAATTAATCCACACCTAGTGAACCAATCAGAACCCAGAATCGTGATCACGTGACGTAGATGGGTATACCCGTTACATAACGTGTCTCTGGCTCGGGTCTCTAAGGGCGATGGGGATTATTTGCGCACGGCTAATTATGGGGATTTCTCAGGATCGCTGACACGATTCGAGCTAACAAACGCAAGTCTGCTTGTAAACTCCGTATTGCTTTCCTCCTACGGCACTTGAGCATCCAGGAAAAAGCAGAAGAAGAAGAGAAGGAGGAGGAGGAGGAGGAGGAATAGGAAGAAGACGGCTCGGTGATGCATGCTGCCACATGAACTCGCTCTCTTCCTCTATCTTCTCGCCAGTGCTATCTAATAGCGCTTCTCTTACCGCCTTATCACAGAAATGACTTCCCAGTCGAGTTCTGCCGGACAACGCCAGCGAGATACGCCACACCAGACATGACTCCGGCTCCCGTTTGGCCTAGGAAGCCTTGTTGATTATTTTCTTACACCACCATATCCCCAGCTAGGACGCATTCTGTTTGATTCCTTGTGAGTTTCTGTAGGATGTTTTGTGAGAAAGGGGAAAATCTTAGCTGGGATCGCATTTTAATGCCACTTAAAAGGAGAACTTTTAGCAGTATGATAAGACTCGTACGACATCCACAAACGTGGGAAGTTCTCACACTCCTACAAATGACCTGATCAGTGGTGGAAAGTGTCTCGGCCCAGTGATGTGTGTTTTCAGAAGTTTTAATTGGTTTGGCACTGGGGCGACAACACGCTGGAGGAGAAAGTATAGACTCTCGCGTTCTTTTTTTTCCTTTCCTTTCGGGTTTTTTTTTTGTTTGTTTGTTTTTTCTTTGTAAAATAATGAAACCTTTCATAAAAGAGATTGAATAAAGTAGTCGAGGGAGGAAATACAGCTGGGGGAATTTGCCGTGTGCGTCATAGGCTGCAGCCCGGGGGAGAGATCGATGTAAAACTGGATTTCAGTGTGTGTGTGTGTGTGGTTTGTATTGGAGATGGAAGAAAGGTTGTTGTGAGTGATATAAAGGCATGCTTTAGATTTCATCATCAGAGCTTCACGCGTTTAACCTTCAGCGTTGGTTCTTCTCTGTCACGATGAACAGCGGCCGCTTGTGTTGCGAAGCTTCTTCACAGCTCCGGGGCTCGAACCTGAGCTCGGGTTACTGATGAACCTGGGGAGTTTCTCATGTTCTCCACGTGTCTGTGTGGTTTCCATGCAAGTTCTCCAGGTCCTTCCAACCTCACAGAAACATCCCTTTGGTTTTGGTACAGGTGTGAACAGGGTGTAAAGGCATCACAGTGGATCGGAGTAATATGCAAAAAAACAAAACGGATATGTGCTAAGAAGGAAAAAAAACGGCGCATTGTATATTTTAACCATTTAATTACCTGCGGCAAGGAGGTTATGTTTTTAATGCCACGTGTATGTTTGTCTGATTGTCAGCAGGATTGTGCCAAACCTACCGAACTGATTTCCATGAAACTCGGTGTCGGAGTGTCGCGTTATCCAAGGATGAACTCAATCCAATTCGATTCTGGAGCGAATCCGAGGAATTTAGCGATGCGATTTAGTTTTCAATTTTGCTGCCGTTGCAAAATACGATGTTTGGCCATGATGGAAATCCGCACTGTGCACTCAACAATGCCGTGCATCTTAAAATTCTGTACACGACAGACACGACACACCCATCTTAAGTCGAAAATATCGTATGTCGAACCACTGGGTTGAACCACTTAGCCTAGCTTAGGTATCTCAGCCTAACTTAGCCTAGCATAGCCTAGCTTAGCCTAGCCTACCCAGGAGTCTTTTCCCGTAGGAGACATCCTGGGGTGTTTAAAAGACATGCTTTTGAATTAAAATTAGCTCTTGAAGCGCACAAAAAACCCCCAAATGTTTTTCTGTTTTCTGCTTTGCTTTGAGTGACATGACAGATTTGCATTTCAGAATAATTTTTTTTTTTTTTTAGAAATGCTGTAAAATCAAGCTGATGTCAAGCCAAAGTTCTGACAAATCTACGACCCCGATGTCAATATACTCCAGATCACATTTATGTTCATCTAAACCTGGATTCCTTGCTGACTCTTTGTCACAAAACAAAGCCTTCATGATGAATACAAAGTGTTTCAAAGTTATATTAAGTCCTTCTTCTGACATACATCTTATTTCTGGGACACAAATGTTCCCTAAAGTGCACGGTCTTTAATTATAATCCTAATTTGCCTGGAAAGAAATAAATACGTTTTGCTCCTCACATGTAATCTCTACAAAAGTAGCACCAGAAATCTCCAACGCCGCAGATTTCTCCCCCCTAGACTCTCTCCCGATGGCCTCCTCAGAGCCTCTCCAGAGGAAACCCTTCTATTCATCCTAATTAAGAGATTTCTGAAGTGCCAGCAGCTCTTCGTCAAGCTTTAACGCACTGTACCTCCTGTAGGCTAATCCCAGTTCCCGGTGGCTTCCCCGCACGTTTCAGTCCCTCGGTCGTTCACGTTTCACACGCTTCCCGGTGCCGTAATCTTTATTACTCTGAACAAATGATGTGGAGGTGTTCATGCAACACGTCATAATCCTCCAATTGCATCTGAAGAGAGATTTAAATTAGCAGCAGGAAGTGCTTTATGTGCATGTTAAAGGCTGGAAATGATTATCACGCCTCGTAAGTCGACGGCTCACCGGGTCTGGAGGGCTCCGGCTCGTAAACTCTGTGAGGTAGAAGGGGAGAGTCTGCTCTCTCTCTCTCTCTCTCTCTCTCTCTCTCTCTCTCTCTCTCTTTGGGTATTTATCGCTCTAATTCATCTCTCTCCAACAGCAATTCCACCGAGGGAGGAGGAACATACATCAAAAAGTGCTGCAAGGGCTTCTGCATCGACATCCTCAAAAAGATCGCCAGGAACGTCAAGTTCACCTACGACTTGTATCTGGTGACCAACGGGAAGCACGGGAAGAAGATCAACAACGTGTGGAATGGCATGGTGGGAGAGGTGAGGAGACTGTAGTCGCTGGTGTAGGTGGACGGTGGGGGAGGGATATGGTGGCGCTTCTCATGTTTTGCGTGAAATTCTTTCTTGCTTTATTTCAACTGTTATACGCTTAGGCTTCTTACTCTCACTACCATTTCCACTTTCTTGGGACCCGTAATGAAGCTTATAGAGCAAAAACGCAGAGAAACACAATGAAGAAATGCGTCATAAACGTTCACACCACAAATGCTTGAGCGGAATTTAATGTTTGTGGCGTGAAGCGTGGGTTGGCTGTATGTGTACGTCAGGCGAGAGGATTTGTTCGTCGGTCGGGACAAAATCTGTTCGGGAATTTAGTTCGGATGCCGATTTGTGTTCGCCATCCGACGCGGAATTTGATAGACGTCTAAGGTCTGAGTGTATCGCTTAATCAGAAATGATCCCCTTTACTTAGTTTTTAAAGTTAGGTTTAAATAAAGAAAAAATCATTTCTAATCAAACGTGGCACTAAAAAAAAAAAAAAAAACATATTCCTCAATCAGACAAAAGTTTTCATTAAAAAATGTCATTTATGATCTTGTTTTTAGAATGTTTAATGCTCAAGGGTAACTTATTTTATAGGATTTTTTCCCCACCTCACTTCATCCAAAACAATATTTAATTTAATTTTTTTTTTTTTTAAAAAGGATCCTTTTACTTGAATAACCACAACAAAAAGAGATCTTAATGACATTGTAAAACGAACCACTGACTTCCCTTGATCCGCAAGTCTGCCTTAGGATTAATGTTTAGGAGGAAAAAAATCTCTTAAATAACGCCATAAAAAATGGAACAGTATTTATCGTAAAATTATTACAATTCCCAGGACACCAGGAACATTAATACATGCTGATGTGATTAGCTGAACCTCTCACTGGCGTGACTCAGTGCCTGCGTAAACGTTGAAAGATAAAAAGAGTGTTAAAAGAATGTCCTTGCTAGCAATGACGGAAGGCTAATTCACGGCAGTTAGCATAACACTAAAGAGTGCATGCTAGCTAGTACAAAGTGTACTCCTGCTAAATAATACATAAATACACACACGCAGAGTAAAGATCTGAGAAAGTAAGTTGTGTTCAAAAAGAAAAAAAAAACAAACAAAATGCTGTGAGTTGACAGCAGCTTTGAAATAAGAAACCGTTCGTCTCTGCCTCTTGGAAGTAAATTAGCACCAGACGGCGTGGTGGTGGAAGCAGCGGCGTAATTTAGCGTTTGATTCCGAGACCAAAGTGGTCAGATCCTGACTGCAGCCGGGCTTAAATGAAGCTAAATGAGATATGTGTGTGTGTGTGTGTGTGTGTGTGTGTGTGCGCGGTTGTTCAGTGTGTAAAGTTCGGAGCCTTCAGTTGTCTTTGTTTTCCGCTGCAGGTGGTGTATAAGAAAGCCATCATGGCCGTGGGCTCGCTGACGATCAATGAGGAGCGCTCGGAGGTCATCGATTTCTCCGTTCCCTTTGTGGAGACCGGGATTAGCGTGATGGTGTCCCGCAGCAACGGGACCGTCTCTCCCTCGGCCTTTCTGGGTCATTTTCAACACTTTCAGACATTCTAAAACTTTATACATGTCGCAAAAAATCTTTTGAAAAAAATAGCGTGTAGGGAAATATACGTCATATTCACACGTGCATCCCGGAGGACTCACGTTTTTGATACGGTGAAATAAAAGTCGATTTTGAACGTTGATCGTTATTGTAAAATCGTTTGCCGAAATTAAAAAAACTGGGGTTCAGTTATTTTGGGGGATTTTTCTCCCAAGCTTTAAAAACATACACACTTTAAAGCACAGTTCTACGTTTACGTCACATTCGAACAGCGAAGCGAGCTCAGTTCGGTCAATTCCCGCACCGTTACGTTTATTTAAATCTACCTGAGACTTTCGACGTACCGATTAAGGGGCGGGGCTACGTATGAGCCGCACTTGTGACATCACACCTATTATGCGAATGAATCGTGGAGCGCGATTCTGGTACGTGGGAACGTTTAGCCACAAAACCGTTTCACAGGTTAACAGACTTGTTAATGATGCGCAAAGTTGCGGTTGTCATGGCGACATTGACCCTATTTTCGCCAAATTGCAGAAAATCAGGATGTCACATGTCAGTGTGTTGATTTGTCTCAAGTGCTAGCAGGTTGATTAGCACCTAACTAACCAAGTTGCTCAGCTGACTAAAGTTAGGAATATTAGAGGAAAACTCAGAAGATATAAGGGGTGTGTCCATATTAGCATATTTGCATATTCACCGATGTTCAATATTACTTCCCGTGTACACAGTGAAGCCATTTTAGTCATTTCGTAGACATGAAAATGAAACAACGAGCTGTTATTTAATGATTTATTTAATGTCAGTGATGTAAGGAGGACCCGAATGTGCAAATATAATGCTAGTGAGATCTCAGATATGCGAATAATAAATAGGAATAGGCGCTTTGCATATTTATGTACGTTCACAGATCGGATCAGGGAGAAGGCACAGGTCCAAATGACACCGGGCCTGTTTATTCGTCGGCAAAATAATACGAATAAACGCTTTGATTCAACAATTTCTACGTTTATTCCAGTGGTTCCAAGGTTTAGATTTATTTTTACGACAAATAAATGAACTCTTAATGCATGTTAATGAGGTTTTAGCCCGGAAATTACTATTACAGACAATTCCCAAGCTTAAGTCTTTCATTATTATTATTATTATTAATCATAATAATAATATTAATTTCCTGGCTTGTCCTCACATATGATCGGAGAACGGAAGTGGCTGGGAATAAACGCCGTTGTGATTCTTCCTCGTGTCCCTCAGAGCCCTTCAGTGCGTCCGTGTGGGTGATGATGTTCGTCATGCTGCTCCTGGTCACCGCCATGGCCGTCTTCATGTTCGAGTACATCAGTCCTCTGGGCTTTAACAGGAACCTGGCCCAGGGCAAAGGTACGCTAATGACCACTTCCTGTGGCTGCTCTTTACTCTCAAGTCCTGAAGGTCACAGGAGCCTGCTCGGTTATAAACTCCCTCATGCTCGTCGAGTAAAAGCAAACGCCTCATATTACTAATGTTACTACGCACCACAAGTGACCAAGTAATTGCGCGTATCCTGGGGGCACTTATGAACTGTCCCTCTATCGTAGGGTACCTGTCAGCCAATCAGAACGGAGCATTTCAATGGGTTAGGGTTGAACCCGATGGCCTGCTGTTTGCTACACGGTTCCCTGGCGTCTCGAATCGGCCCCCATGCCACACGTTACGTTCACGTGTCTGCCAGAAAGCTTTAGAATCTCCAGCAGAGTCGTTAAACCAGTCGATACAACCTGGACGAAATGAAGCTCAGGCTTGGAGTTTTCCCGTGGGTGTTATGGAGGTGCAGGACTCATTCCTGAGCGTAATATACACCCTCGGGCATGAGGTTAAATCTACACTCGTACAAATAAAAGTGCCAGAAAAAGGTTTTTTTCTTTTCGTTGTTGCTGCTGCTGGAGTAAAGATTAAAGGGTTTCATTTTCAAAATTGATAAAGATCCACTGATTAAAACGGACACCAAAACCTGGTTCTCGCATGACGTCGCAAGGCTTTCAGCACCCTTATTTATTTATTTTTTATTTATTTATTTGTTTGTTTGTTTGTTTGTTTGTTTTTTAAACCGTGTCGCACCTCATGCGTTCTTTGCGTGCACTTTTCTTTTCGGGGGGAGGTTTTTACACCCAACCCGAAAACCAGGTTTCCGTTTCAGAAGCGGTTCCAAGTCGAGCTCTTTTAGAAAGATTAGCATCCTTACCTCGCCAAAAAAAAAGTCCTCCACGAGAAACAGCCTGTAGTTTAACACGCACTGAGTGTTGTACATCACACGCCGTGTGTTTGATGCATTTCCCGCCAAGGCTAGCTATTGATTCAATGGCTTTGGTTCTTTTACAGACAATAAATTTCCGTTGAATTCCTCCTCCGGCCTCCGCCTACCCTCAGACCGTCGATGATGAGCCCGGAAAAACCTCCAACCCCTCCCTCCATCCCTGCCTCCCTCCCTCCTTCGCGTGCTCATTTAAAAAGATCTAAAAAGTTTGACCCAGGAGGAAAACCAAGAGCTGGAGCTATACACCGCATTCGATTAAATCAGACGTTCGACATGGCGCCGACTTTCAGTTCACAGCAGGACGAAAAAAAGCCCTTTAGCGAAACTGAATATGAGTTCAAATTTATCCCCGAGCGCTCCCGAGTTCTGGATTCTGATTGGTCGGATTAATGTTGCGTAACACCAACTCTGGAATGGAATCCCTCCTCCTAATGCGTTATCGTTTCTATAGAACCTCCATCCGATCACTGTGTCTAATTGCTGCCATGGTGACTATGTGACCGGTGATGTTAAATGTAACAATGAAAGGATAAAAAACACGCATAAAAAACAGCGTTAGAGTTGAGAATCTGCTGTATTTTCGCACCCCGTCTCAGCTGATTATTGTCCCGTAACACCGTGTGACTCGTGATACAGAGTGTATTATTTTTTGCTCGTTTATTACGAGGCTCAGGAGTGTTTTATTGTGATTTTTTTTTTTCTTTTCATAAATAACCCTGAGCATAAACAGCGATTAAAATGATCCCCAAGGATAAATTATATCCATACGCAACTCCTGCAGGTCATCCGGGTGAAAAACCGCGCTGAATGCTAACTCGGCGTTTTTACTACATAACCCCCCACCCCCACCCCACCCAGCACCGCCCCCCCCCCCCCTGGCACCAGGGTGACATTATTCCAGAGCAGTGTTATTCCCGTGACCGAGCAAACAGATGAAAAGACATCAATTTTTATGCAGAATCCTTAGTAGACCTATAGAAATAGTAATTAGCGAATGCGAACTTGAGCTGATCTCGGGCGTGTCGCCTTCCAGATCCGCACGGACCCTCGTTCACCATGGGCAAGGCCGTGTGGCTGCTCTGGGGTCTGGTCTTCAACAACTCCGTCCCCGTGCAGAACCCCAAAGGCACCACCAGCAAGTTCATCGTGTCCGTGTGGGCCTTCTTCGCCGTCATCTTCCTCGCCAGTTACACTGCCAACCTGGCCGCCTTCATGATCCAGGAGGAGTTCGTGGACCAGGTGACGGGACTGAGCGACAAAAAGGTGAGACGTCCTTCCTTTTCGTTCTTTTCTCCGTGTCGGATCACCTCATCACACCAGAGTTGGCCGAATTCTTCAAGCAACAGTGAACAAGTCGTCTGGTCGTTTACGCTACTAACCCGAACATATCTTAGGAGGTATACGTTTTTTTTTTAAACACTTAGGATAAGTATCCAAGTTAGCTAGGTCGAACCCCATGTCCGTTATTAACAGAATCATATGTAATAAAAATCAAATATAATAAAACTCAAGTTGGAGAGCTAATGTTAGATGTTTGCTAGGCTTGTTAGCATTACACATTAACTACTGGACACCACAAGTTTAGCTTTTACACAGGCGCTCCCTGAGTTACAATCTTTTAAAATTATGTTGACGATTGTGATACGCTAAAAATTATAAAATATTTAGAAAATATTTAAAATTCGCAGGCAGGCATCGCTGGCAGGCCAGCGTAACAGCGTATGATGCATGGGGATGTTCGGATGATACCCAGGCGTACGTGGACAATCACTCGCCTTGCTCTCTCTCACAACTCACGGAGTTCCCTTGTGTATCGGTGTCCTGTACAGTGCATTACCGCCGGGGTTTTTGTGTGCTTCAAGAGCTCATTTTAATTCAAAAGCATGTCTTCTACAGGAAAAGACTCCTGGGTAGGCTAGGCTAAGCTAGGCTGAGATACCTCAGCTAGGCTAAGTGGTTCAACACAGTGGTTCGACATATGATATTTTCGACTTATGATTGGTGTATCTCCATCGTAACTTGAGGACTTTAAAACGTTAAAAGATCCGGCTAGCTAGCTAATGGCTGAATTGTACATGTTCCCACAGCTCGGATGTCGCGCTAATGCTCATATAGCCACTGGTCTTGGTTAGCATGAAATACCTCGCAGGTAATCATCACGCTATTTGCTCCGAAGCATATAAAAATAAAGATTGATCATGAGTCGTCTCTACTTTCTTGCGTGTCGGCGTGAACAATTTGGCCTAACCTACCCTTTCTTCAGGCGTGGTTTAGATTAGCGCTCAAATCGGAATGACTTAAAATTCCTACATAGTCTTTTAATTGATTTCCAGTCTTCATGCTAAGCGCCGTGTCGATTCATTTCCTGTTGCAGCAGCCCTGGCAGTACAACACAGAGCTAATAAGCATGTGCAAGCAATAAATACAGCCTCTACAGCATTAACGTCGAGCAGTGTGGACTTTTCAATAATATTTTATTCGTTTTATCTGCAGTAATTTATACCCGGAGCGCGTCTACGGCCTTATTTCGTGTTCCAAAATAAATATCTACTGTCTTTATCATTATGTGTATAAGAAGAGCAATAATAAAGGCGTAAAAGCACACAAAGGTGTTTTTAAAGAATCCACTACTCATATAGCGATTCAGATTAAACCACAGCGCTGGTTCTGAAGTTGAGATTCTGATCAGTCGGGTGTCATTTCCCGTAACAGATTTTCTACGTATATTACTTTAAAACAGTAAAAGGCATATGATATCGTAATGCGCTAGTTTTAATACGTTTCCACTTCTGGAGCAACTGGAGCTCATTCACACGGACTCATAAACCGACCCTCGACTCACGACCTGAATCCGTCCCGGGACTCTGTTCGTGACCCAAATCAGTGTTACCCTTTGAAATGAATGTAAATCTAATGAATGTATTGAAATGAAAGTGTATTATGGGTTTATGTGTGGCAATAAAACATGGAATAAAATTAAAATCACCTTAATTATAGAAAAATAAACCGAAATGAAATAAACAGATGATTTTAAGGCACGTTCCCTTTGCGGTGGAGACGTAGTCG
>JAQMCW010000008.1:17475906-17486489 GCA_030068335.1 Chrysichthys cranchii | reverse complement strand
TGAGTTTCCATTATTTCTTATGGGGAAACCCGCTTTGATATACGAGTGATTTGGATTACAAGCACGTCTCTGGAACGAATTATGCTCACGATCCAAGGTTCCACTGTGTGTGTGTGTATATATATATATGTGTGTATAGTATAGTTCCGATGGCCCGACTTACGATTTTTCAAAGTTACGATGATGATTGCGATACGCTAAAAATTGTAAAATAGTTAGAAAATATTTAAGCTTCACAGCCAGCATAACAGTGTATGACGTACGATGCGTTCGGATGACACCCGGATGTACGCGTCACTCGCCTCACGTGATGCCTCACTCTCTTCCGCGACTCACAGAGTTCCCTTGTGTATCGGTTTACCGTACAGTGCATTACCGCCTGTTTTTTGTGTGCTTCAAGAGCTAATTTTAATTCAAAAGCATGTCTTCAAAACACCCAGCATGCCCCCGGACAGGAAAAGACTCCTCGGTAAGCTAGGCTAAGCTAGGCTTAGATACCTAAGCTACCTAAGCTAGGCTAAGCAGTGGTTTGACATACAATATTTTCCACTTACGATGGGTATAGCAGAACACATCTCCTCATAATATCGTAACCTGAGGACTACCTGTATATATAAAAAAAAAACCCCGAAACCACGTATAAACTTAAAGGAAGATTTATTTCGGATGGGGGAAATCCATGTGGCTCTAAGACATCATAGAGAGGCAGGCGGAGGCCATTTTGGATATCCAGTTACCAAATATAGTTCTTCACGCGATAAAGGGTCAAAGCACAACTTTTTTTTTTTATTGGAAATTTGTTTAAAAGAAATACAGATTGAAATCTTAAACATTATACTATAAGGAAGAAACAGCATGCGTGGTGGTGCTCCGATGGGAAAATACTCACGCATGAAGCACCGCGATGAACCTGAGCACGTCCTGAAGCGACCCAGAAATTTTATTATACGGAAACATGTTTTGGTTTTTTTACACTACACGCCACCTGTCCTTTTTTTCTCCATTTATAGCGTTTTATTTCTGACTTACAGGAAGTGTGTTATCCTTTACTCAAGTAGAAAACATCAAAATTACAAATTGAGATCTATAATACAGCTGGAGAGCTGTCAGGATCGTTTTCATTGTTATTCCGTTCACACAACGACACTCCAACAAACCGCTAACAGACTCTTAACAGGAGTGGAGCACTCGATCTCATTACCCCCCCACACACACACACAGTTATGAAGATGTGTATTTATCAACGTAACCAGATCATGATAATTATACGTCGACTCCGGGCCGATGGAGATGCACAGTTACGCGGTGGTTTGCTGAATCGGGTTAAAGAGCACTTGTGCTGGACTGGACGGCGAACGGTCTCTTGTCTTACAGGCAGGAGGCCGGGATACGCCAGGTGTCTGCTCAGCGCTGTATTACACAAACATAGCAGTAATATTTGTAGACATTTAATTGCTTAAACCTTTAAAGCGAGTGAATGAAGTGACTAGCTTCTAGAGCTATCACTCTCAAGCGTTTATTTGGTTTGATGGCGGATTTCACATGCATTTGAATAATTATTAATTAATCATCGGTCCTTTGTGATACAGGGTGTCCTCGGGTTACGACCCAGAGCCATTCCTAAAACGATGATGTAGCTCGAATTTTGGTGTAAGTGGAAACGCACCCCGGCCTAAGTCGCTTCCCTCTCCGAACAACATCATCATCTAGAACATAAAAACCCAACTAAGCCACAGAAAACGGAACAGGACATAAATATCCTGGACGTGTGAGGCTTGTGGGGTTTCGGTGGACACATGTGCAGGCAGGAGTCAGCTCTAATGTCCCAACATTCTAATGTTTATTATAATCCAAGGCTAAGGGACATAAACAAGAGGCAAAATCAGGGTCGAAAACATAACCAGGTCAGGCGAGCGGCAAACAGACAAACAAAGGAGATCCAGAAATCGGAGACGAAAAACAAGGCACGAAGGTCCGAACCGACAAACACAAAGATGAGAATCAAGGCTTGGGAAGAGACACAAAAGTAAACTAATGCTTCGTAAGGAGCGTATGAACGGGTGAGTCTATTTATAGGCTTGGAAATCACTCTCAATGCGGAACACCTGTTTCCGCCCACGTGACGCGTTATTTATCCCCAATAAACAAAGCCGGAGTGGACGCATGATGCCCAACGCGGCGCCAGAGAGGAAAACCCGGAAGAGCGCATCTTCCGTGCGGCATGACAGTCCTGTACACGGCACTGTAGGAACAGAAGCACTGACATCCCATATCCAACCAAACTAGTTCACCCGCGTAGTCCGTAAGTACGCTACTGACGGCGTAAACACAAACACTCACGTCTCGATCTTTAAAAGTTTTTATGGGAGCGAGCGTCGTAAACCCGAAACGTCGTACGTCGAGACTGTCGGAACCCGAGGACGTCCTGGATCTTTACTTTAGCCGCAGGTCCATGTGAAAATATACAAAATAAAGATGCTGTTGTAGTAAAGGTCACAGCTTGGAATAAAACACAATGAAGCTAATCATCTTTTCATTTACAGTCTCATCATAAATGTGTGTGTGTGTGTGTGTGTGTGTGTGTGTGTGTGTGCGTGTGTGTGTGTGTGTGTGTGTGTGTGTGTGTCTAATGGATTGTTGTTATGCCTGATTTGGATCGTGTTAATAAGCTATATAATAATCTGTACATTTTCTTTAACTTCCTGTTGGCAGTTCCAGAGCCCGTACTCCTACTCTCCGCCCTTCCGATTCGGGACGGTCCCTAACGGCAGCACGGAGAGGAACATCCGGAAGAATTATCCGGACATGCACCAGTACATGGTGAAGTACCATCAGACCGGAGTGACGGACGCACTGGTTAGCCTGAAGACCGGGTGAGGAGAGAGGCTCAGCGTTCTTATACACACACACACACACACACACACACACACACACACACACACACACACACACACACACACGCACACATGCGCATCAAAACGAGTAGCGATCTCTTCACGAGTCATGATGGGAATCAAGGGTGGAGATGAGGACACAGAGGTGGAGATTAAGAAGAATGATCAGGAAGAGGATGGGGATGATTCCCGTCGTGTGCTAGTGTCCGAGAAAGTAGGAGGAGTTTATTCGGAAGGCTGTAGGTTGTCGAGTTCAGGTCATTCGTTAGTCACATCGCAAGTTGTTCAGGAACTTTCCCGGGATTTGAAGAATATCCAGACTCTGGACGCATCCCCAAGGCATACGCCGCACTTTAAGGGCTCTGATTTCTCCCCAAAATCTCCTCCGCGCACGTGCGTCCAAATCCGCTTTTGCCAGCTTAACAGAGGTGAAAATGGCCGCCGAGGCAGGCGCATGCTTCCAAGGGTCTTGTGTTTAGTCTCTCATTCCCTTTCAGACCCAGGTGCACTCACACCTCAGCATATTACTCTTATGGTGGCGGGTTTGCCACGTACAGTAGAAGAAAACAACGCTTCTCTGCAGAGGAGTGTATGAGGTGAAAGTGCGCTGTGCTCTAGGCCGTAACGCCCCGGGATACACTGACTGAAACGCACACCGTGCAATCACACTAGCTCGCTGTACGTATCATATGTCCTCCTTCCACAGATACATGCAGGGCTGCAGCTTTATAATAGACACATCGGAGTAAACATTGGACGGAACATTGGACGGCATTGTGTTTGACATTCCAGAAATGTCAGACTGTCGATGTAATGAAGGGCTTTAGACAAAAGCGAAACAGGAGAGAACGAGAAGAACAACTCGGATCCAAATGTCACTCATTAGGGAGACTTGAAGACGTGGGGCGCTCTTGCCTGAGAGTGTGTGTGTGTGTGTGTGTGTGTGTGTGTGTGTGTGTGGGCCTGCTAGCGGTTCTGTCTCGTATCAGGGTTGGAGGCGTATGGCTCATCGGATCTTGACAGCAGGATTAGTTTGATTCCTTTGCACTCAAGGCTGGGGAGAGCTCCGAGGCTCTCAGGGCGGCTCTTTCCAAGTGCTCTTCTACCTCAGAAGGTCACACTCCTTCTTCTGTCCTGTACAGATGTACACGTACGCACACACACACACACATACACACACACGCACACACGCACATACGTTCAGAACTTTCTCCAAATCCATGGAGAAAGTATCTGTGTGCTGATTTTTTATTTATTTATTTTTTTAGCAATAAGAGTTAGGCATACCAGAACAGGGACTGACTGGAGATGCGTACAAGCTGGTTAGTGTGTCCCACGGACGCAGTGTGCAGTGTGTCTGAAAGGAAAGGAACCCTGGTGGGTTCTCCCTCACAGCGGATCTTTTAGAAGGTGAAAATGCAGCAATCTGGCGCGAGAGCCTCCGAGCGACGTGATAACTTCGGTCCACTTCCAAGTGAAAGCGATTCGACCGTGAATCGGGTCGTCTGCTGGGAGCGACCTGGGCGCGGCGTGCATTTTTGGGCGCGACGTTATTTGGCGTTATTTTTGCTGAAAATTACACTCGGTGTGACGCGCAAAATGTCTTAAAGTCGTTCTTGACCACGTGAATTATTTACTGCCGTGTGTCCTGGGATAAATTTTGACACATAATTCGTTAAAGGGTTTGTTTAGTGTTTTTTGCCTCATGCTATTCCCGAGAAAAGAACGTTTCACCGTAGGTGTTTTCAGACATGCACGTTCCTCCGATGATAGTTTTGCTGCTGCTTGTTATTCCTCATTAATACAATACACTTGGCATGTTAAATGATTTAGCGATTGGGGGACCTCTCAGCAGCTTGTATTTTCCGTGAATAGCGACGTGTCATTGGTGGAAAACGGGTGGAAGGAAGGAAAACCGGCGCTGTAAGAGTTTTACATCCGTCCTGTTTTGGTTTAAATGACGCCAACCACTTGTTTGATTTGTTCCTCTCAGGAAACTGGATGCGTTTATTTACGACGCGGCCGTACTGAACTACATGGCCGGGCGGGACGAAGGCTGCAAGCTCGTGACCATTGGAAGTGGCTACATCTTTGCTACTACAGGTTATGGCATCGCGTTACAGAAGGGCTCCCCCTGGAAGCGCCAAGTGGACCTGGCCATCTTGGCTATCATTGGTGACGGTGAGGAGGGCTTCATCCGTTATGGGGTCACGGCATTATTTTGCATAATAATAAAAATCTAATAAGCAAAAAGACATGATTTTACTTGCGATCCACTTCTTTACCAAGCGCCTGATTTTCTAACGGACCTCACTCGGCTTGTTTTATCTTTATTGTGGGATTCCGACATACCAAACGTTCTCGCTCGCGTCAACCTTTTTTGTGTCGTGCAAAAAAAAAATAAAAAATAAAAATCCAAAATCCTCGGGTGTTACGTCAACGTGATACCAAACTCGACGAAAGCTTCCTTCGTGACGCTTATTGGGAAAAAAAATCTTTTGAAATGTTCGTGCGTGGTCCTAATTAATTGAAGGAATTAAATAAACAAGGAGATATCCAGAAGGAATCACAGACGACCCTGACCCCTCCATGGATTTCTCAACACTGGGTTTCAAGTCCATAAACATCTTGTGGTTTTTCTTTTACAGCATGGGAGTAAACAGAATGCCTGTTTGAGTGCTTATATATTCTAATTTATTCCGTTTTTTCTTATCTGTGTCAACAAGCAACCGAGGCACAGTGGCTTCGGCTCACATATTATTCATGTAATTCCTTTGAACTATTTTTATTTCCGCAGCTTTAGCACCGGGGCTTCGTTTTTATACGATTTCCAAAGTAATTATGAAACATTCGCTAATAATGTAACGACCACAAGGAGGTGAACGAATGTTGAATATTCCGAGCGGTTTGATCGAAGATCAGAGTTGGCCTCGAATGTTGCCGGAAAATTCTCATGCCGTGTATATTTAGATCGCATGACTTAGCTGTTCTTCAAAGCAGCATTTTAGAGCTACATGAAACGCATTCGAGAGGGAATCAGGAATCCCGATTGCGCCGTCTCCAGACAGCGCCTGGCTAACGTAACATAAACCCTGGCAAATGATGGAATAATCATTTTGGCAGACTTGTCCGGAGCCAGCATATGGCCGATGCCAGAGAGTGTGTTTTACTCATTCCCCGCATTGCAACGTTTCGTGACAACACAATATTCCTTCAGCGTGGCGATATAGCGGCGCTCGCTGAAGCGTGTAGGCGATAGGAGTGGCAGGATGATTGATGGCCTTCTCTCTCGGTGTTTGTGTGTGTGTGTAGGTGAAATGGAAGAACTGGAGGCCCAGTGGCTGACCGGGATCTGCCACAATGAAAAGAACGAGGTCATGAGCAGTCAGCTGGATGTCGACAACATGGCCGGGGTATTTTACATGCTGGCTACGGCTATGGGTCTCAGTCTCATCACCTTTGTGTGGGAGCATCTGTTCTACTGGAGGCTTCGCTACTGCTTCACAGGAGTGTGTTCGGGAAAGCCAGGGCTGCTCTTCAGCATCAGCAGGGTAAATGCTAAAGGTTTAGCCTTCCTGCCCTTTGCGCTACTTAGCAATAGTTAGCCCACTTAGCAGTTTATAGGTCATTTGTGAAAAGTCCAGAATTCGTTTTGTTTTATTCGCATCCCAGTGGTAAGATCGCCCTGGGCTGGTTGCTGGAAAGTTTTTCCGATACTGAGTGCCCTGCTGTTGGCGTTCTTTTCCCCGACAATGTCTTACGTCCGTATGAATGCCTTTGTATAAATTGTATCAGTGCAATTAGTCAAAACAGAGGTTGTGTTTGGGGTGAAAACTCTGTCACTGTGAAGAACTCTGGTGGTGGTAGAGGGCTCAATTTTCTCAGGCTATAAATTAGTTTTCCACTTGACTGTTTGTAGCTAAAATGGGACAATCAATATGGCTGCATATGACAGTAGGTAAACAAGCTGAAGCTTAAGGACGCACAAGGCACCATTCATCAGACCCAACGTTCCTGAAGTGGTCTCAGGCCGAGTGAAAATTTAACCCAATGGAAACTTCTTGTTGGTGCTTGATATTCAGTTTTAAAGTTAGGTATTCTTCATCATTGCTAGCCAGAGACTGTTGATTAAGGTCTTTTGGCACGTCTCGGGAAGCGCAGGAGGTTTCTGTTTCGGTAGAACTTCCTGGTGGAGATTGGGATGAGGTGGAGGTGTTGAAAGGTTTGAGAAAAGACATGCAAGGCACGTTTGAGAAAACCTTTTATGCACAGGAGTAAGAGGGAAAACAACAACAACTTATATGGTAAATGCGACATTAATATTCTCCGGATTTTGTTCATTACAACTCCTGCATATGTTTAAAAGGCATTTGGCTAGCTCAAATGTTTTTTTTGCGTTTATCAAAATCTAGACAGCAGTACTTGTACATTGTGCTGATGTTCCCTCTCATTTTTCTTAGGGTATTTGGAGTTGCATTCACGGCGTCCATATTGATATGAAGAAAAAGTCCCCTGACTTGGATTTCAGCCCTCAGGCCAACATGCTGAAGCTTATCAAGTCGGCCAAGCAGATGACCAACATGACCAACCTGAGTGGTTCCAGGGTGAACTCGCCCAAACGCAGCGGCGAGTTCATGCACTCAGCCGGGCCCATGATCATGGACCTGATGTCGGAGAAAGGAAACTTTGTCTACACTGACAACCGAAGTTATGCCCAAAAAGATGTCTATGCTGACTCCAGTGACATCCAGAGCTACCTGGCTAACCGCCACAAAGACCACCTGAACAACTACATCTTCCAGGGCCAACACCCACTTACACTGAACGAATCCAACCCCAACACCGTCGAAGTGGCTATGAGTGCAGACGCGGCTCAGACGGCCGCTAAACCCAGGGCTCTTTGGAAAAAGTCTGTGGATACATTGCGCCAAAGCCAGACACCTGACATGCTGGTTCCAGACCCCCGTCTGTCCATGAAGAGTCAGCGCTACCTTCCAGAGGAGGCAGCCCACTCCGACATCTCTGATTGCTCAAGCAGAGCCGCCTCTTACAAGGATCCCGAGAACAACAAGCACCTGAAGCCCAAGGACAGCTTAAAAAAAAGATCGATGACGTCAAAATACCCTAGGGATTGCAGCGAAGTGGAGCTGTCCTACTTAAAAAATAAGCAGGGCGGAACAGGACGAGAAAAAATCTACACCATAGACTCTGACCGGGAGCTGAGTCTGCACTCGGAACCCGTGCACTATAGAGAGAACCGAGGCCTAGCGACAGATGATTTGGATTTCCCTGAAATGTACTCTGACCATAATGACAATTACAGAAAGTGCGACCAGCCCATCATCCATTTAAACAGCAGCCCCCTCCATCGTACCGATGTGGACCTCCTGCCAGACAACGTCTTCAACAAGCATTACAATTTAAAGGACAAAAACCTCAGTCCACAAGAAGGCAACGACCGCTACAAGCAAACCCATTGCCGGAGTTGCCTGTCGAAGGTGCCCAACTATGCGACAGGGCCCTACGGCCCCATGCGCTCACCTTACAACCGCTGCGAGGCCTGCGTCCACATGTGCAACCTTTACGACATCAGCGAAGATCAGATGTTGCACGAGGCCATGATGAGTCCCAGCATGCAGCAAGACAACTTGTTCAGCCACTACTGGCCCCAGACGGACGGGCCTCACGTGCAGAAGAGGAACAAGCTACGGCTTAGTCGTCAGCACTCCGTCGACAACATCATGCTGGAGAAACCCAAAGAGGTCGACCTCAACAGGCCGGCACGCAGCGTCAGCCTCAAAGAGAAGGACCGCTTCCTGGAGGACGGCTCGTTCGGAAACCTGTTCAGCAAGTCCGACAAACTGTTTGGCAGCAGGTCCCTGCTTTTCAACCACAACTTGGAGGAGAGCAAGCGCAGCAAGTCACTTTACCCCGATCACACAACGGACAACCCGTTCATGCAGGCAATACGGGATGACACGCGCCTGGTCCACGGCAGGAGCTCGTCTGACATTTACAAACAATTTGCTCCTATCAAAACGAGGAACGAGAACAATCTGAGGTCCTCCGTGAAGTCCACCACATCATTCTGTTCCAGGGATGGTCGAATACCCAATGACTTGTACATTACAGAGCATGCGATGCCTTATGTAGCCAACAAGACGAGTGCATACTCAGCTCCTCGGGTCCTCAGTTCTTCTCAGTTCAGCAATAGACGAGTGTATAAGAAAATACCTAGCCTTGAGTCAGACGTTTAATACTCTGTCGTTGTATAATTAAAAATAATTATTCCCTTAGGGCGCCATAGTCGGCCACATGTTAAAAGGAAAAAAAAAAAAACAACCTGCTAAGTACTCAAGTACTCTGTTTTGCAGCTATCACGTTTTTCATATATCAGTAGTCATCCTCCTGAATAGCGCTTGCCAAAGGTTTCCAGCATTTGTTATTTACCCAGTAGGGAAGCAGATAATTTTTTTCTGGGCAAGCTATGAAAGCCCGACTAGTCAGGTTTTATGCTGGGGAAACTGGGTCCAGGGCTGGCTGACCTTACAGTAACCTCAGAGGCGTGTGTATTATTGAAAAGGCAATTACTGAGACAGATGGACCACTTTGAAGTGGGCCAGATTGCAGCCTAGCCACCGGGCTTTAGGAGCTGTTTACTGAATAAACCGTAGGCAAACAAGAAGCGTTTCAACAAGAGGAAGCCTAACGTTGCGTTGCTTTTATTATCTATTACTATAGAGTTGGGATTTTTGGCATTCTAATCCCTATTTAGACCTTTAGAGTTTTAGCTTATGTGGTAGCACAATAATCATTAGTTACCCTCATGTCCCTGCTTTCTCAATTACTGGCAGGAAGATTCTTTTGCACGTATTTACTTATTTATTTAGCTATTTATTTATTTTATTAGAAATACAACTCATTTACATTTACACGAAACAATGCTTATGACAGATTAAAGCTGGTTGTGCCGGCGCAATGAAAGCTTGACCTGTACCAAGTAAGTCAGTTTGACCAATTAGTGTCTGGGAACGATTTGTTGATCCTCCAATCCGAAACAGGGTACCGACTAATTCTTTGGGTTGTCTGTTAACTTTACGTTTCATCTTGTGCAAGCCGTTCCATTGAGTACTTGAGGGCACTGTGAAATCAGAGCATCAACGAATGACTGTTGTTTACGTTTTGCTCGGGTGGCTGCAATGCCTATCGTTGCTGCGTCCTGGCCGTCAGGTCAGTTCATCAGAACAGCTCTGAAAACTTAGATAAGTTCAAATATGAATGTTGGTTTTCACCAAGTTACCTGTTCATCAGTTATTTGATCAAAATATCTAATACCTTTAATCTTAAGGGTTCTGCAAGGGTTCTTGGCTTACCAAAAAAGGGATTTGCTTGGAAGCCCCTCTGAATTGAAACCCCTCTATTGTAGGGGCCAACATGCGTAAGGATTCCTGAAGAGGATCAAACTGAAGCTCTGGTCAGGATTCTAGAGACGTACCCAATAAATTGGGAGCTTTGACTAAGTAAGGGTTCGAAGCTTTCCATAGAGGTTCTACTTGGAATTCTGAAATTTCCCTCAGAAGAACATACTGATGTTCCCTTTTGGCCCCTTTTTTTTTTTTACCTTTATAAGGTAGAGCAGTGGTCTCCAACCTTTTTTGCGCCACGGACCGGTTTTATGTCAGAATATTT
>JAQMCW010000008.1:17417954-17432787 GCA_030068335.1 Chrysichthys cranchii | reverse complement strand
CAGCCAATGAACACACGTCTGAGCGAGACCGATTAAAGGGACACGTGCGTCTTTGTTAGGTACGAAATACGCAATTGTGCAATACGCAAACAGGAAACGGGAAAACATTGGCGCGTACGAAGCGGAAGGGGAAAATGGGCGGGGCTGTGTTTGTTCCGCACCTGATTATGTCCTTGTGACCAGGAGCAAAATTTTGCTGAATTCTTTGGTCAGGAACGATTTGTTCGTGTTCGGGGACGTTCGCGACCAGAGGTTCCACGGTACGCATATTTAACGAGTCTGTTCTGTTTGTCCTATTGAATCTTCCTGATGTGTCCCCTTGGACACTATTGTTATTGGGTTTGTTTTTATTTATTTATTTATTTACTTATTTAATACAATTATTCCATTGTAATTTGCGCTCAGAGCATTTGAGATGCCCGTTTTATCCCGTTGCCTTTTCGTGCGTTTCAGACGAGCTGATCGAATCAAGGAGCGGGGCGTCAAAATCCCGACACTCTCATTAGTGCCGTGTGATTTTGTCGCATTTTCAGGAGCGAGATCCTCGCGATTTCACAAGCACCTGAACCAAACACATCTGAAAAGTCAATAGTTAATAGTGCATCTCTCTCTCGCTCTCTCTCGCTCTTTTATTCGACTTGATGATATCGTCTGGTTCGTCTTTAAGTGGCCGAGCGGGATCGATACCGTGATTGGCGGATCCTCTCCGGAGTAAAAGAGCCATCACAGCGGCGCAGCGATGCCTGATTGCTCCCAGACGTCCTCTCGTTTAAAAAAACCCTCCTACGCCCATAACGAGGAGGTGCCCAAATACGCCTGGGAGCTCTCACAAGCCGAGCCATCGTCTCACCGGTCTATCGTTGATTAGTTTCCCATTGCAGCCTGGGTACAGCATGGAGTATTTTATACTTCACTTTGGAGAAAAGGTTTCATCAGTTGTTCAGAAGGAAAATAATACGTTCGAGTAGCTAGAACGTCGCTCAGCACGTGACGTAAATCAAACCCAAACCCTTTCCGCTCTGAATTTTCACCATGTTTAATTCGCTCGCTTTGGAAGCTCTTAATACCGTAGAGATTAATAACTCTTTCTCCATGAAGCTAAATAACTAACGCTGGACAGGCCACGCCCACTAGCGACTGAACACTGGGTAAGCGTTCTGGTTCTGCGTATACGCTGAAGCGCAAGTTTATCAGCTCCCATGATCTCGTATCGCCTATTAGACGATCATTTCATAACATTTGCGTTTATGGGTTATGTTAGAACTTTCCTATTAGAACCTTTCAACAATGGCTTCTGTTGTTTTCGGAAGACGAGATGTTTTCCTTCGTGCGCTCACACACCTGATTAAACTCATCAGCTGACGTTTTACTCAGGAAATAAAGTGACTCGAGTGCCCAAAAGGAGGGTGAAGATGTGTGTGTGTGTTTATCAGAGATAGAGAGAGATTCGCGGCGTTCTCCTGTGTGGCGTGGTGATGTACAGAGTGTGTTGGCAGGGGAAATGTCCCGGCCAGATGGCGCTCTATTCACAGTCTCGTTCACACACTCTCTTCCCAAAGGCCTTGTCAAACACACTGACACCATGCTCCTTGTCTTTGTTTGGGTACCTGTCGTCCTGCCCGTTTCACCATGTTGTTGGCTTACCTAGCTGCGCTAGGACAACATGTACGTGACTGACATCAAAAGTGCGACGCGGCTGCACTGCAAACTAGCACCATGGAGATATATATATATATATAAACTACACTCTAGAGTTCGAACCTGTCCTTTTATATACATGAGGGAGAATCAAAAAGTAACGGCAAAATCCATGTAACAGTTTGAACAGAAGTCCCTGTGAGAACCTGAACCCATCACTGGTCCACATGGTCCCCGTGCGAGACGACGCATGCGTCGTAGCGTTCATCGAGCTCCTGGATTCCTCCAGAGAAGAAGTTTTTCTTCTGCTCCCGAAGCCAGGTGAGCCCCGCTTCCTTTACGTCCTCATCAGAGGTGAATCTGCGACCGCGCGGCGCCTCCTTCAGGGGACCGATGATGTAATAGTGGGAGACGTCGGAACCTGACCCGGCGCGCTGTCTCTACCGTCCCTGCTCCTGTATGAGGACGTGTGTTGTCCTGGGGCAGCGAGACTGTTTTGATCAGCGTTCCTCTTCTTTTGCTGCGTATTGCAGGTTGAAGTTCATGTCGCAGCAATGGACAGGAATTTACACTGTTCCCGCGCTTGAAAATGCCCCAGAATCGGAAGCATCACGATCCAAAAAAAACGTCGGCGTGATTTTCTTGACGGAGGGCTGACTTTTGAGTTTCCTCTTCGCTCTGGAGAAGACGGGTCCCGCGTCCTGTCTCCACTCCATGCGTCGTCTTTTCTTCCCCGAAAAATTCCCTCGCCCCTGTGATTCTATTTTCGATGTATTTTTATTCAGCCGCCATCTTCTTCTTCTTCTTTTTTTTATCGATTTCTGTCCGATGCACTGTCGTTGAAACGGTTTTTGGACACATGGTTTCATTACCGTTTACACCCAGTGCACAGAGAACTGTCGGTTAACAGCGTTAACGTCGCGGCCCGTCGTGTCAGGTCAGCATGGATGGAAATGGACAAACGGAAAAGCTGGACTGGTTTCTAGGTCACCAAGAACGATCAGCGCTTCGGCCCGAATATTCTAGATTTCGGCACGAATCTGGTTTAGATGCGACAAATCGACGCCTCGTCCTCATGCACTGGCCTCTTCAGGTCCACTTTGCATTTACGAGTCACGCTTCACACCGAAAGCCAATTATTCCGAAGCATGTCCGGGGAACGAGGTCATTCTGAAAGTGGGTTATGCGACTAACCCGCTGTGGCCTGTTCTGATGAAGGAGAAAAGCGAGTAGTCATGTGTGACAGCGAGACGGAGAGAGAGCGAGAGAATGAAGGCCAGGGTTCGTCAAAGTGCTTTAGCTCATGACTTCAAGTGGAAATTTGTCCGTCTTTTGCCGAATCCAGTACCTCAGTGGAGCATTACGGCGTTTTCCTTTTCTCTTAATCATCCTTACAATAATGAGTGAACAAAAGCAAGCATCCTTGAGACTGCTTCACGGAAAGAGCCAGCCCCACGTTAATTCAAGCCAATCGGATAAATATCTAATAAAGTCCGGGATATTTACGGTTTCGCGTTTTGAATACGTCTACCAAGTGTTGGAGGCAGCGCTACCTGAATTCCTCTTGCCCCCGTGCCAGGCGCACTCTAGCCAATAGCGGCTTGAGCCATTTCCAAGGTCTTTTTTTATAAATATTTGATATATATTTGGCAGCCGGCCGATCTTGTAATGCTGCCCAGATCCTCCTGGGACCCAGCTGTCGGCTTGAAAGTTTTGACCCCTTTTGATATACAATAACATTTGTAGTTTTCTTCAAATAAGCAAGGAATAAAGCACTTCAGGATATGTGGCTGTGGGAAAATGATCGATGTGGCGAAGCAGCGTTCATGTTATCGAACCAAAACTGGTTATTTTCCTCCTAGCTCCACGTTCTGAAGTGCTCTATTCCTCTTATACGGCAGCAAACTGCCAATGAGAACTGTTTTTTTTGTTTTTTTTTTTAAATTTACTATAGATTGACACGACAGTTTTTATCCATCTGAAGTTGATCAACGTTGCAAAACGCCCGCAAATCTCATTTACTGTATACAACAGCGGATACGTTATAAACAATCGTTCCCCTCACCGACCACTTCGTCCTCCCTCCTTCTTGAATTTAATAGGACAAAAAAAAAAAACCCCCCACAGATGTACAGCTTTGCGTCTGACACTGGAGACTCCTTACCAAACAAACCCCAAACACTTCACCAGAGAAGAATGCTTTCCATACTCCTTTTCATAATTTTTTCGAGCTGCTACTATGGGAAACGTAACACATTAGAGCGAGTGCAATAATATTTGTCGCCGTGCCGTTAGAGAAAATTAATCAACCAGACCAATCAGAATCCAGAATTCCGCAGTGCTCCCTGGACGCTTTAAAAAAAAAAAACCAAACGAAAAAAAACCCCTGAAATGTTATATTGGCGTCATGACGCGGTTATAAATTCCGGCGTTTGATGACACCACCACAGAGATGTCCTCATGGACACTACGATGCGTTCCCAATTTCCACCAAATTTGAGCGCTCTCCGTGGACGTCTAGCGTCTCATTCGAGACCGCGAATCTACCGTTTCTCTGCTTCGGATGGAGACTCGTTTTGGGTTTTTTTTTTTTAAATAAGATGCTCTGTGATTAGCGAGCAAGCAAACAAATACAAGAGACTCCATAAATAACAAAAGACAGAATGGTTTGTGACCTTGCAAACACTCACACACACACACGTATATATGTGTACACTGATTAGCAGCGTTAGCAAACGGAAGAGCAGCGCTGCCACCTACAGAAAGATCTAGAACGCTCTGGTTCCCTCCGGGCCTTATTAAAAACCTGGTGGTTTATTTTCCGTCTCTGAAAACAGACTCGCTCCTGGATGGCGCCCTGCTTCATTAAACTTCTGCGGATTTTTTTTCATTCCATTTCATTTTTCGATATTTTTTTTTCTCCCTTTTTCGACAAAACAATAATAAGAAACAGACATAAAAGGCGGGAAACTCTTGACCGAGACGAGACGCGTCGTTTTCGCCGGGCCCGGGTGGCCTTTATGAGCCTCCTGATGCATCTCACAAATAACGTCTGAATTAGAAAGCAGAGAGAGACGAAACCTGTGAGGAGACAACGTGGAAACCAATCCCGGTGAAATTCCTCGGTGTGTCACTTTTTGTGGATGAACAAAAACGCATCAATTCAAGAACCACTACGAATAAATAAATAAATAAATAAATAAATAAATAGATAGATAGATAGATAGATAGATAGATAGATAAATAAATAAACCTTCAGCAGAATTCAGACAAATATTTCAAATGCAATAATAAGAGATTCACGTCTTTTTGCGTGACGTGTGCAATCTCGCAGCGACTGTAAAGTTGCTTTACAATCAGCGGGGGCGGGGCATGGGGGCGTGGGGATCTATATATTGTAAAGATTTAGCTTTTTGAAAAAAACAGGATGTATGATTTTTGATTTAAAGTTGATCTTTAAAAATATATATATAATAAAATAAAGAGGCCTTGGCGTATCCGAGACGCAAAATGAATAAAACACTGATACTTTTCACAAAATACATTAAAGATAAGATTGGAAATTTGTCTTTCTTTCTTTTTTTTTTTTTTTATCTCAAAAATGTTTTTACGAGCAAAATGAAAAATGTAGCTGTATTTTTCTTTTTTTATTCGTCTTCTGGCGCTTAATCCTGTTCAGGGTCGCGCTCAGGGGGAAGCTGGAGCCAATCACAGCTGACCGGGTGAGAGAGGGGCGGGGTTACACCCTGGGCGGGTCGCCAATCCAGCACAGGGCGACACACAGAGACTCACATTCGGACCTACGGCCAGTTTAGAGTCGCCGATTAGCCTAATCCCCTCTGTGCATGTCTTTGGACTGTGGGAGGAAACCGGAGAACCTGGAGGAAACCCACACGGACACGGGGAGAACATGCAAACTCCCCACAGAAAGAAAGACACCCAGGGCGACCCCGGGGATCGAACCCAGGACCTTCTTGCTGTGCAGCGACAGTGCTGACCACTTAGCCACCGTGCCAGCTTTATTTATTTCTTCCAGTTTTTTAATGAACAAATCAAAAGTCATGATATTTGGCGCGCATGTGTAATTTACCCAAACCTTTGTAACTGTGTAATGACCTACAGTAACCTCTCGGCATCTCTGTCCATCAGGTGACCGCTGGGCTCTTAACGACCTCCACGCATAATTGGTGTTTATTTTTTTTCGGCGTTCTCGTCTGAATGATTTTATCTGAATAAAGGACTCATCTATTATTAAGACCTCATCTTCGCACCGGTGACTTGCTCTCTGAATCATTTCATTTTAAATGAGAGCAAATGTGCCACCCTGTCTCATAAAGGACGTTGTGTGTGTGTGTGTGAGTGTGTGTGAGTGTGTGTGTGTGTGTGTGTGTGTGTGTGTGTGCGTGCTTGTCCACCAAGTGATCCTAAATCCCAGCACTGTGTCTGAAACGTTTTTAAAATGAATAAAATGTGACCCAGAGGTGGGAGAATCCAGATGTGCGGTCATATCCAGGCAGTTCTGTCAGTGTAATCCACCCTAGTGCAGAAGTTTGTACACCTTTAGGGCAGGATAATGAAAACACACGAGGAAAAAAATCACCATGTTCTGGTGAGTGGTGTGATGATGCGGAGTCACTGTATTCATCCATCTCGAAGGTGATTATTTTCCAATAACAGCATGCCCTGAATTGTGTTATCCCCATATATATATATATATCCCACACCAAATTAACCAATGATTCCTCCATTTTTATTTTTTAAAGAACAGCGCTGTGTGTTTTACCCGTTTAGAGTCGTGGAATATCTGTGAACAAAGTCGGTTCCTGTTCTCACTTCCAATACAGCAGCTATAAACATCCGCTTCGCTCCCCGGCTTCGCCTTATCTTCTCTTTATTTGCTCCAAGTGCAAACTCCTCCATCCTGATGATGTGTAACTTGATTCTCAGATGTTTCACTTCATTGTATGTAACAGTAAAACATCTAAAATTATATATATATATATATATTTTTTTTTTTTTTTTTTTTTAAGCGTAAGGCGTCATTCTTTAACAAGGACCAAGACGTCACCGATGGCAAATACTAATTAAAAAAAACATGCCGTCGAAGGAAAAATAATCAACTTTGGGGTAATATTCACAATACATAAGCATTCTTCAATATTTCAGGACTTGCATCAGCATGCATCATAAATAATGGAATAAATCCGAGGGACGAAAAGCAGCGTTAATGCTTTGTGTTATTAGTTAGACAACACTGACACCCCGTGGAAGACGTCGGTACTGCAGCGTCGCTCTCTTACAAAGCACTGTCTTCAAATCTGCACCAAGTAGTGCACACGTCATAGAAACACCAACACTTCACACTACACCCAGCCTCCATGGAGTATGTAGTACATCATAAATCTTTCATTCTACCCTATAATGTACTGTGCTTTCACGATATGCCCAAAAGTATGCGCACCCCTCACCATCACACCCATTATACAGTACGTGATTCCTCCTCAAACCTGAGTGAAGTGTTCTACGGCGTTTGATTTCCCTTCAGGGGAACTTAGAGACCCAACCCCTGTTCCAGGATGAACCCAGCTCCGTGAAGACGTGGCGTGTTAAGGTTACGGTTTAGACTGGAAGACCTGGAGTGTCCTGTACAGAACCCGGAGCTTAACCCTGAACCCCTTTGGGATGACCTGGAGCCTCCTGGACGTCCCAACATCATCAGCGCCTGACGTCACGAACGCTCTTGTAGCTGAAAGAACACTAATAACCCCCAGCCACGCTCCAACATCAGGCAGAAAACCTTCGCAGAAGAGAAGACTGGAGTTTATTAAAACAGCAAAGACACAGGGGAATCGGCCAGCAATGGGACGGTTACGGGTGCACATACTTTTGGATATACCGTATAGTGTGTTCGCTACGTGAAAATGCACAAGTCACAGCACGTCCCTGGAGACTCCTTCCAGAATCATCTTCTTATTATTATTATTATTATTATTAGTTTCAGAGCAACAATAGGACGTTTGTTTGGAGAATAAACTTTTAAAGCAGTCGTTCAGTAAAATTTCAAATAAACCCATAAGTACGGATTGTTTCATTCTCTTCTATCCATCCATCTCCATGAAGAAACACAAACATAAAGCATTTTCAAAAAGTCCAAACATCTCCCTGTTTTTATATATATTTGCGGGACGAGCCTGAGACCCGGAGAAAAGGGAGGAAATGAAACGCCACACAACGCGAGGCATTACAACACTTTTAGTTTTATTTCAGCAAATAATTTACTAACATTTCTGCGGCAGAATGCTGTAAACTTCTCGGGGGGGGGGGTCTTCTTTTTCCCCCCCGTACCCGGGACTAAAAGTCAAAACGGCAAACGGGTCGTTTTCAGGGACAACAAATCTTTATTTTTAGGTTTCTTCTTTTTTTTTTTTTTTTGGCTTTTTCTCAATTTCTTCTTTTATGGAAAAGGAGGGAGAAAAAAAAAACAAACAAACAAACAAACAACCAAACAAAAAAAAACAAACCAAAGACTTAGTGGATCCTACGTAACCTGGAACAGGTAGTGTTTCATCATCACGTCTGACGACGCGAAGGAGACAAAAGAGAAGAACGTCGCGTGGTTCGTTTGGGATTTCAACACAACTTCATGTTAACACACGGACAATTCAAAGCTAGCTCACTTTTTTGTTTGGGGTGGGTTTTTTCTTCTTAAATTAAAAAACAAAATTTAACCGCCTCATCCCGACGTTTCGATTTCTCCGACAGTAAAGTCTACGGCCCCTCGAGTCAATAAACTCTTGCCTTAAAACTCTAATCTGAAGACCGAACGACGGGTAATCGACGCTGGTTTGTGTGGCTGTGTAAAAAATGACCGCTCAGCATTCCAGATCGGGCATTAAAAAAAATTATAATAATCTACGTTTATGGGCGTATGTGTGTTTGTATGGTTGCGCCGCCCACGCCCCGCCCCCAGCGTCACGTCCTAACAGGGCATCCTTTAAGACACGGGTTTTAAAGGACACTTTTTCCTTGAGTCCAACTGCAATAAAGTTTCCACGTGATTATTATTCTTTTTTTTACACCAGTGACCCTTTATTCATTGCACAGAAAAAATATCTAAATGAACAGAAAATCTGAAAACAGACCGAACGAACGTTTGACCACGAGCTCGAGGCGATTTTTATTCGTATTTTTTATTTTTACCGCGAACGAATCAGATCCCAAGAAGCAGCGGATTTATTTTATTTGTTTGAAATGAAATCTTGCTCGTCGTCCAACACTCTCGCAGAGGGAGACCCGGGGCACTGAAGGGAACTTTTACAAAAGGTTAGCCCGAAAGCTTTGCGGGTTTGTTCATTTTCCTTCTTTAAATCAGCATTTCCACAGTATAGTACCCTTTTCTTCTTCTTCTTCTTCTTCTGCCCAGAAACCGTACGTCAGACAGAAAACAAAGACCATGCCATGATGTGCAACCAAAAAAAAAAAAACAAAACAAAACAAAATGGAAAAACTCGTACGTTAAAAAGATATTAACGTGGATTTTGTAACGCATATCCGTTCCAACCCAAGGAACTCCGGAACGTTCCACGTGCATAAAGTGGCAATACTGTTTCACGCAAAACGCCCGAGCGTCGCTTAGCGTTTGTTGTGATTATGGCAGCGTGAGGCTGATTCCGTCCCCAGGAATATGTCACCCGTTCCGTATTGACGAGCGACCGCCGGCTGCGTTCGCCCGTCGCACCTCACGTGTCTCGCGCCTCACGTGTGTTAGCCAGTTAGTTAATTGGTTAGTTCGTTCGTTCGTTGGTTGTATCTCCAGGGTGAATATTTTCACCTCTGGTTCTTTTTGTGTTGCACAACTCCGGGGGGGGGCGGAGTCAAACCTGGACTCCAGCTCCTCCCACCTGGGCGGAGACAGCTTCAGGGGTTGAACTGCGTGTCCTGGGTTCAGTTTGTTCGAGGAGGACTTGGATCAGGCCTGGCTCCGCCCCCAGGGGCTGGAAACAACCTAAAACGTGTGAAAGGGTCACGTGCGCGCGTGCGTGTGTGAAAGCTACCCGAACGGCACCAAGCGAGAGTTTTTGAGCGATGTGTCACATTAAGGCCGCTCCGTTTCCTCTTGTTGTCGTTGGGTTGGTTTTTTTTCTCTCTCTCTCTCTTTTTTTTTTTTTTTTTTTAAATCCCCTCGTCTGCGTATTAATCATCGCGCGGGAAAATCGCTAAAATAAGGTGAACGTGGAGGTGCTGCGGCGCCCGCGTGTCCGACGCGTTTGATGGCTTTCCTGTCAAACGGGAACAAAAACATACCGAGGATTAAGTGGCTTTATTTTCGAGCAGCACGTGTGTGTGTGTGTGTGTGTGTGTGTGTGTGTGTGTGTGTGTGTTCTTGAGCTCAGATCGTCCTGTTGCGTTTGTGGGTCGGCGAGTCCGTGATGACATCGCCACACTGGGTGCTCGTGCGCTTCCTGCCTGCGCCGCTGCCGCCGTTCTCCAGGTGCAGCGCCATCTCCTCCGCTATAAAAGTGTTCAAGTCGACGTCGTGGAGGCCGTTTCTCCGGCGGCCCGGGTTCGAGCTGCCGCTCACGTGGGTGGGGGAACCCGGCGTACCGGAACGGACGCTGATGCTGGCCATGGCGCCGCTCAGACCTGCGGCATCACGCACAAAATATATAAAATAACTTTTTTTTTTTTTTTTTTTAAAGTGACAGGAAACACTTTTTTGTTTTCCTCTTGCGCTCAGAACATTGTGAAGTTTTTTTGGTTTTTTCTTCTTTGCGTAAATACCATCCTGAACGCCGATTGGTCAGAAGTCGGGGATTTATTGAGCGCCGTCACGTTAACGTGCTCGCTCTGAGAGCTTTTACAGCATTTAGAACAAGAGCCTCCAGGAGTTCCTGTAGCTGCTTAAATTTAACGCCAAAGAATAGTGTGCTAACTTAAAATGTGAAAATTATTACTATTTTTTTTTTATTTAAACAGGAAACAGGCGATTGTGCTGTAATGTAGGTGCGTGTGTTATTTACCGTGTAGGGCGATGGCTTCCCGGAAAGGCTGCAGGTCCGTTTCCACAGACGAGTCCGGATCCGATGGGGTCGGCCGGTTGGGTGGGATCCTAGGCGTGGCTCGGGAGACCCTCGGAGGCGGCGTTTTGCCACACAGGAAGCTGATCAGATCCTCCCTCCAGATGGTCCTCCGTCGCTTCTTCACCCAGGCCAACACTTCCTTGTTGCGTCTCTGTTGACCCATTTGGACCCCGAGCTCGTAGCTGCGCTGGTGCGCGTCCACACTTTCTGTTTAAACATTTTAAATGTTCAGTGAAGATCTCAAAACCATAACCGGACCAGTAATCAATTGGTTTTTTCTTTATTAGCACTGACATCACGATTGGAATTAAAAACGTGCGTTCGTGGGAACCCCCTGGTGTTCCCTTGTGAACAAGATAAACGTTAGCGGTACCTTTGTACAGGTTGGTCACGGCTGTCGCTGCGTTCTGAAACGGCGCCCACAGGGAGAGTCCTTGCTGATGGCAAACTCGATCTGAAAGACAACAAGAAAAGTGAAAGAGGTGCTAGATATGCTTCACATCAGATCACTCGCTGATCAGCACCATCCCCGACGACCAACCACTGACCAGCAGAGTCCGCCAACAACCAACCAGGGATCAGCAGCGTCCTCTACATCATTACAAACTCATCCTTTCTGAAGATTCTGTCCAGAAGAAGGAAAACTCAATCACTTTGTCCCGTCTGACGGTCGGAGACACCTCCCGTAAAGCAAAAGATCAACAATTGCACCATTTTTCCCCCCCCAGATTCTCCTCAGAGAATCATCCTTCTTCGAGCGACACACGTTTGGTGTCCACGACGATTCGATGAATATTCAAGTAAGTCTAAATCGCCTGGCGAATTCCAGCTACTGTAGTTTTGGATAGTTAGAATTACTCAAATGAACGGAGCTTGAAAACGCCCCGGTTGAGTCTCGTGGGGTGACTTTGCACTTGTGATGAAAAACGGGTTCATGTGTGTCTTTTTGTAATAATTCAACGCCAATATGAAGGCACTTCAGCGCGAAACACCCTGCCTCCTGCATCGCTCCACATTGCACAACACTTAACACTAATGATTCCCCACCCTGTACATACACACACACACACACACACACACACACACTCCCTACAAATACTGACAGATTACACTAAAACATCCTGCCACACAAATCACACTCTAAACCAAACACAAAACAGAAGGTACACGTACACCTATGGAATGAAACCTATTTAAATAACGCAGGTGTTTATTCCGTCACCAGGGGGCACTGTGGTGCGAGATGTTTCCAACGTCCCGAATGATCGATCGATTCTTCTTCCTCGGAGTCTCTTGTTTCAGATGTTTCGACCTCTCGATCGGTCCGTTTCTGCCTTCAGCACCAATAACCCCAACCCAGTCGGAGAAATCCGCCACAAAGCTTGACATTTTTGAAATAATAAAGCCGAAGCCCAGCGAACATACTTTAGTAAACACTGTAGCTACATCAAGCTAGCTAACGTTAGAGATAAAAAAAAAAAAAAAAAAAAAAAAGCTAACAGCTGACTAACCCACCCGTTTTCCCACTCGTAGACGCAAAAATCCCGCCCCCTTAGCTGGGATTGGCTAACCTTCAGCGACGCAACGGGCCCCGGGCCAATTCCCAACCACGACCTGCGCTCCGATTGGGCAATTGTGCAACCACGTGACCCGGAAATAGCCGCAAAACGTGTGGGGAACAAAATAAATAAATAAAGCGCAACTAGCGAAGTAGCAAGTCGTGATAACGGACCTTTATAAAGCTGCGCCACCGCCGTAGCCGAGTTCTGAAACATATGCCAGAGTTTTTCTCGGTTTTGGTCGACCTCCTCGTCGCTCGGTTGTCCCTGGTCGGCCTCAGCGAGGCACTGCCTCTCCCAGTTTGAAAACCAATGCTCGGGTCCGTGTTCTTGAATCTCTGCCTCGTTTTTTTCTTGCTTCCGGTCCTCCATCATGAAAACACTCCAAAAGTCCACAATAAAGTTCGCGTCGGTGAGCACGCACTACCCGGGGTGAACGCCTAAGACTTCAGAAACGGCTAATTATGTAAATGGGTTCTGAACATGGCGCTGGGGATGGATAAACAAGCAGGTTTGAGGGCTAACTGCTCTCCCACCGACCAACTTCATTGACGTGTTTGGGGTTATGAAGTGACTCCGCTCACTTTGTCAAGGGGAAACCCCGCCCACTGGGCAATGCGCGAACTTGATTGGGTATTTTCGCTCCACTCGGGAGGACCAGGAGAAATCCGAGGAGTTGATTTGAGAGAGAGAGTGGCAATCAAATCCGACCGGAAGCGTGTCACGTGGAATTAAAGGGGCAGCGCGTATTTTAAGGCGCTGAGTGTGGCACTGGGGATGACAAGGTCTTTTTGTGGTTATTTATAGCAGTAGCAAGTTTGGTTTTTTACCCTGGAAAAGATCTATATAAAAATGCTAAATATAGTAAAATATCAACTGGATGTGGGGTTTATCATGTTGCACACATTAGGGCATTTAAATGTAAAATAAAGAGTTTAAAGAGTCACTATGAATACACATATAAATTTTTTCTTTTTACTTCCTGCTAGGAGAAACCTTCCTTTTAGTTATTTTTAATTTATTTTTTTACTTTATTGGCTTGATTTTTTTAATGGTCCCATTCCAGATGCCTTTTTTTCATCTGGTATTTATTCCTCCAGCCTGTAGGCATTTTTTTTATATTTTCTTTCTTTCTTTTTTTCTTTTTTTTGTAGTTCTTGCGCAGTCCTGCAATGAAAATAATTTCATAATACACTTTGTTCCCTCACAAACAAGTGTCACAGATGGTTTGATAATTGCATCATGCATGTGGATAAAGAAAAAAAGATGGTTGTGAACTTTGGTATGAAATTGGAAATATTTATTTTAAATAAACAGAAATTAACTTTTGTGATTTTTAAAAAATACTTTTACCTTTTTTTTCTTTCTTTTTATTTGTTAAATATGGTGCTTTTCCTCATGGTTCCTCACTTTTATAGGCCATACTTTGTAGGGACAAAGTTGTTTTTATTATTATTGTTGTTGTTGTTATTTTTATTGTTATTAGTATAAGTGTTGTTATTTTTATTATTGTTGTTGTTCTTGTTGATGGTGATGATGATAATAATAATCAACAGGTTTATGTTTAATACTTTGAATTAATCCAGCAGCAGAAAGTGTAAAGTAGCGAAAGAAAACATATTCAGATGACCCCCTCATCTGTAAATAAGTCTATAAGTATAATGGATTTCTGTTACGTAAATAGAATAGAATAGAATAGAATAGAATAGAATAGAATAGAATGTATGTGTTGTAATCAAACACGCCATTGAGTTTCACTGTTTGTGTGCACGCTACCAAAAAAAAAGTATGAACTTTCCTGTGTTTACACGTGGTGTTTGTGCGAGGCAAGACGCTATATTTTCAGGAGAATCAGGTTTAAGGCATATTTAGACATTAGACATTTCTGACTGACTGGTGTAAACCCCCGTGACGAGCCGTGTGTCGAGTCTGGACTAGAGAGTCAGCGGTGTTTACTGCTAGAAACCTTCATTAAGGACATAAATTTACCCAGTTTTAGGCTTTTTTTCCCACTCCGTAGCCGGGTTTAGGCATTGAAACATGAACAAAATCTAAAATTCAGTGTATGACCATGGTGCTGAAGTGAAAAACAGATTCGCTTTGACATGATGTGATAGAATATCAACTTTATTCCTTATTAATTCACTTTCATTTACTCCTGAGGTTCTCTCACAGGCCTCAGAGGGAAATCTGGGTTTTGTCTGTCTTTTTATTCTCTCATTCTAGCTATCAGTTTACATGTCTGTCTGTCTGTACGTCAATCTGTCCACCAGATATTTATCTGTCTGGTTATCTATCTATTTATACATCTGTCTGTTCATTGATCTATCTGGCTGTCTGTCTGTTAATCTGACTTGTCTGTTCATTGATGTATGTATGTATGTATGTATGTATCTATCTATCTATCTACAGTTGTGGTCAAAAGTTTACATAGACTTGTAAAGAACATAATATCATGCATGGCTCTCTTGAGCTTCCCGTTATTTCTACAACTCTGACTTTTCTCTGATAGAGTGATTGGAACAGATACTTCTTTGTCACAAAAAACATTCATGA
>JAQMCW010000008.1:17405102-17417515 GCA_030068335.1 Chrysichthys cranchii | reverse complement strand
AACCCACGCGAACACGGGGAGAACATGCAAACTCCACACAGAAAGGCACCCGTGCCGAACCCGGGGCTCGAACCCAGAACCTTCTCGCTGTGAGGTGACAGTGCTAACCACTTAGCCACCGTGCCGCCCTGTCTTATTTGTCTGGTAATCTATTATCCAGTTGCCTGTTTCTTCGATCTATCTGTCTGTTTTTCTTTCTGCTCATCAAACTGTCTGTTCATCCCTTTGTGTCTGTATCACTTTACCTGCCTGTCTATTTTTTATTTCTCTGTCTGTCAATTTACCTGTCTTTGTTCATTATTCTATCTATCTATCTATCTATCTACCTATCTATCTATCTATCTGTCTGTCTGCCCATCTGCATGTCTTATTTGTTTGGTAATCTATCTATTTATCCATCTGTCTGTCAATTTACCCGTCTTTGTCTATCATTCTTTGTTCATTATTCTATCTGTCTGTCTGTCTGTCTGTCTGCCTGCCCATCTGCATGTCTTATTTGTTTGGTAATCTATCTATTTATCCATCTGTCTCTTCATCGATCTATCTGTCTGTTTTTCCTTCTGCTTATCAAACTGCCTATTCATCAATTTGTCTCTGTATCACTTTATCAGTCTGTCTGTCTATATTTTGACTTGTCTGTCTGTCAATTTATCCATCTTTGTTCATCATTCTTTGTTCATTATTCTATCTATCTATCTGTCTGTCTGTCTATCCATCTGCATGTCTTATTTGTTGGGTAATCTATCTATTTATCCATCTGTCTGTTTTTCTGTCTGCTCATCAAACTGTCTGTTCATCCGTTTGTCTCTGTATCACTTTATCTGTCTGTCTGTCAATTTACCTGTCTGTTTGTTCATCATTCTTTGTTCATTAATTCGATCTATCTGCCTGTCTGTCTGATGAACAAAGAAAGCCCAATAACTTATGACTTTTTTTTTTTCATGTCATTCTATTAAACCTTTTGTATGTTTCATTCAGGGATGTGTGCCCTGGGTTATCGGGTCATGTTATGTTATGTTATGTTATGTTATGTTCCTGTTGCTCGAGCTTGACTTAAAGCTCCAGGTTTGATCAGAGTTTCAGGATGGCACTTTAAGGCTCATGGACAGGCTTAATTAAGATGCCTAGGTGTTTTCTGAGCCATCTCCAAGGATCACATTAGACATAGATGTACAGACAGAAAGCCTTTTAAGCCTGTTTTGCATGCAATCTGAACGCACATATTAGTCATCTGTATTAGTTTGTCTCGTTGGTGATTTGTTCGCTTGCTTGCCCAGTGAAATGTGACTGTCCGAGTGAATCAAGTGCCCTGCACCTAAACAGTCTTCATCACATCCCACTTTTACACAAACAGGTGCATGATGCAACTTCAACTCCAAAATCATGCTCAAAAGGGACATTCAGCAACTTCAGCAGCTAAAATATACATATATGTATATATATATATATATACACACAAATACATATTCACAAGTGTCCAAACTACACGCGGTCTTTCAGTACATGGAACACAACTGTGTTCTCAATTCTGTCTGAAATGTAACTGGGATTTAACTGGAACGCCAGTGTACGGTGTGGGACGAATCCTCAACGGCGCGGTGTTCCCTACACAAGTGAACTAGCTAGGGCGTCGAATCACGGCTTCCCCGGCCGTCCTAGTGCGCTAGGTAGCCAATAAGAAGGGCGTTTGGAACAGAGCCCGCGTGAGTGTTTAGCTCCCCGTGCGGATGTGACATTTCAGAGAGGAGCGGGACCGCCATTTTGAGTTTTACCTCTTGCTGCACATCAGGAACCAAACGGGAGCGGTGAGAGAGAGTGGGGGAGAGGGACACCGTGTGTGTGTGTGTGTATATGTGTGTGAGAGCGAGAGGCGCTCTAGCCGTGACCGGGCAAAAAAAATAGACCTAAAGACACTGTATTATGTGATTATTTGTTCCCTGAGAACGGCGTTTGATGTGCAGCCTGCAGTGAAGCCGACGCGCTAGGCTTCTCTCTCTCTGTGTGTGTGTGTATATGTGTGCGTGCGTGCGCGCGCGTGCTTTCTACGCGCTAACGTCCGAGAGGAACGCGCGAGCGTCTTTTGTGGCTTTAAACTTCTAAATGAGTGCGGATTTAAATTAACAATCCGGTTTGAATGGATTGCATTTTTCGCCGCTCCCCCCTAGAAGAGGGACACTCGGAGGAGCAGACGGACTGGAAGTACTGCGAGGGAAGTTAAAACATTTCCTCAGAAATCGCCCGAGTCGCTTGTTAATGTTATTTTTTTTTCTTGCTAGTTCACGCTAACTAGCATCGGCTAGCTGTAAACAAACAGGGTCTCGGTTTCCCGTAGAAACCGTGTGTGGGGGGCTTCTGTTCAGAATTTGGGCCTGTTGTTGTTGTTGTTTGTTGGTTTATTATTATAACTTTTTTTTGGAGCCGGGTTAAGAGTAGAAGCTCACCCGGTGTCGCCGCTTACTCAACCCCCCCCCTCAAAAGGCGCCGAGATTGGGCGAATAGCGAGCAAATACGTCCGCGTTTCTCTGCCCGCGCCCCCGCCGGCCTCCCTCCCTCATATCCCGGCGCCGACCTCAGGAAACACCGAGGTCGCGTCCGTGCAGGCCCGGCCCGACCCGTGCAGCCCCGATTCGCACCCGCGTTCTCCTGCTCCCCGGAGCCCTTTCGCTACGGATCCCACCCCGGACAAGGGCGAGGGAAACCAAGACGACGACGGCAGCAAGCGTGAGATCGCAAACATGAACCACCACCACCACCAGACACAGCAACAGCAACAGAAAGCCGGCGAGCAGCAGCTCAGCGAGCCGGAGGACATGGAAATGGAAGGTTAGGAAAACCTCCGCGGAACACTACACCCCCCTCACACACACTCTCTTTATTAATAAGTCCCTTTATTTATATGATACGATTTTTGTTTGTTTGTTTGTTTGTTTTTGGTCACACGTGTGTACATGAAAACAACATCCAATGCATTGTAAACATTAGTGCATGTATATTACGGGCGCTAGCATGCTAGCTAAGCCATTGGCTCTCACGCTAGCTAGCTAGTTAGCTAGCATGTAGGTTTTGACCTGATTAGCACGCTAGCTGGATGGATATTTACCTCACGAACGTCGCTTAGGTCCCCAGGTGAGCCTGGGAGAATGATTTGGAAATGGTTAACGCCTTAACGCGCTGTTCCCGAGTCCTTTAAAGAACAAACAAAACGGTTGAATGGATTGGAGGGGAAATTTGCGGTGTTGGTCGCGTGACGGACAGACTAGCGCAATTGATGTATTATTAGCATAGGAGCACATTTAACGTTAGCATGATGTATCCTATTTCCGTAACGCACTGACGTGCGTGCCTTCTTCAGGCAACTTTAATAGCGTGTCACAATAATAATAATGATGATGCGGAAACATGATTAGTGTGGGTTTATCCGTGGAGCTGGTTTTACGTCGCTTTGTTTAAGGTGTATTTTAAACCCGTGATTAAAGCTAACGTTAGCCCTGGGCTACATCAACAAACGTGGTGCTAAGCAAAAGTTAGCGAGAATGAAAGCAGTCCCAGGAAAGCACACACATACATTTGGGGCTTATTTAATCTCCAGGTTGACTTAAATAATTAATTTATTGATTAAACTCCAACACGAACACGTGGGTGATCTGCAAACGTATTACAGTTTTTATTTTATTTATTTTTAAAAAAAAAAGGCCTGTGTGTGTAGCGGGCGAATCCGAGCAAGGATGGATGGATGAATGAATGAATAAATAAAGTGAAAGATCCCGTTTTGACACTGAGGAGTGGAGTAACCCGTTTCGCTGCGTCTTGTTTTTTATTATTATTATTTCCTGGCTTAATTAATTGATGAATGATAATTATAGTTCTTGTGTGTGGGGAAGGGGGGGGGGGATCCAGGCCGGCTAGGAGCGAGCTGTGCAGGTTTTCAGACCTGAGCTATGAATGAACATGACCATAAACGTTTTAAACAGCCCATAACTCACAGGATCAAACAAAAATAACAAATAAACACCCAATCCGGTCCATGTTTATGATCAGCTCCGGGCACCCAACGCTAGAGACGCTTTAATGCCCCCCCCCCCGCTTCGTTTGGTTTTTTTTTTTTTTTTTTTTTTTTCCTTTCTATTTTCCTTATTATTATTTACTTATACCAAACTCGCTTTAAAAAAAAAAACCCACAGTTTTAGATTTCATTCGCGTTTTTATGTTTAATCCCACTTTGAGTGCTCATAGGTTGGGGGGGGTGCTTGACATACAGTATGTGTATATTTTAACGCTTATCCGCAGAACAAACTGACTAGCAGAGCAGGGGGGAGTGTATCTGGCGTTTTGTACTCCAAGATGGCGGCTCGTACGTTCTTCCCAGCCGTTCTCCGACCGACCCCGCCCCCTCCCGGTAACAATTGGGTCCTGGGTAGTCTCGAGGTGCGCTCCGATTGGCTGACCCCGGTGGCTGGCGCGGGCAACAGGACGGGCCGTCCAATCATACAGCGCAAAGGCGGGGCTTATCGAATACGGATGGGGAAAAAAATAAGGGATTTTTTTTTTCCCCCTCAATGATCAATTAAGCTGAAGCGCGAGGCCCGCGTTTGCTCCGGTGCGTCGGTTTGTTTATGTCCTCCTGAGGTAACTGGAAGACGACGCAGGAGCAAGGAGCGCATTCTCGGTATTACTTGGGAATAATTCTGTGTATTATCGGACAAAGGGACAGTTAGTAGTTGGGAGTAATGTGTCCGGGGAGGAGTAGAAGAAGAAAAATAATAGCGGTGATGCTAGCTTGATCTCGCGCGAGTCATGGCGGAGGTGGAGAGAGAGAGGGAGGGAGGGGGAGAGAGGGGAGGTGTAACGAGCGGATCAGCTCCCAAACGCATCCCCGATAAGATAATGTCGCGCCGGTGTCCGTTTATAGGCCGGTTATAATCTGTTTATAAGAAGATTAAGCGGAGTGATGGGAGTCGGTGTTAGCTGATGAGGCTAACGCTAATAATGAGGCTGCGGCAAGGCCACGGCGCGCGCGTCCCTCACTCTCGCGCAGTTTCAGCGCGTGCCGTTCTAGCGCCATTTTTAACGATTTTTTATTCCCGTTTCTTCCCTTTGAGCATCCCAGTCATGGAAGTGCAGGGATAGGTGCCGGCCTCCGGCGTGCTCTGTGCCAGGAGAGGGGCGTTTCTCGGTCCTATGTGTGTGTGTGTGTGTGTACACGGGTTTAAATGGCTTCCGTTATGTTTCCTCTGTGTGGTTTTGTTTCATTTTTGTCTTTGTTTTTTTTTTTTTGTTGTTTTTGTTTTTTTTTTTCATGCTTTAAAGGCTAAATTACTCGTCAAAGTCTAAAAAGAAAAGAAAAAGCACCGACAAAGGCATGAGGAAATCTGTGGAGAGCTGTGTTTCGAGAGATTTGCTTTGTGTTCACACCTGCTCCTGAATCCAGGATCCTGATTGGTCGGAAGGGCGTTGATTAGTTTTCCCTGACAGCAGATGTTCAGTGGGAGGGTGACAGCGCATCCCGAGATGCTGTCGTATCCGGGGCAACAGCGCGTTCACGGGTCGAATGACGAATAAATCGACGTGCTGAAGGCGTTGGAGTGAAGTTCGTGGAAGGAGACGTCTGTGTCGGGTGGAAAGCTTTGTTGTTCACTTAGATAGAGCGAGAGTAAAACTAAAGGCTGGAGAGGGAACAGTGGGTTACAGGTGCGATGACCGTACTTGAGAGCAGGAGCTAAGTAATACGTGAATGCTCCCACATGATTAAAGATGAGGAATTAAAAAGAGCAGGAAATGTAAAGACACTTTTGGACGTGCGTAAGAGGAAAATGGTCCGCCCCTGGGGTGGAATTTGTTACTTCTTGTGTATAGGGTGACGCTGGGTCATGACCCGTCAGAGCGGTAGACGGCGGTGAGAATGTAAAAAAAAAAAAAAAATTCCCCGTCTGTTTCTGAAATGTGAAGTTAACTAGGAACTCAGGAAAGGCTGCGCCGGAAATGATTTACGTAAACGCTGATTAACAGAATTAAAGAAATGCCTCGATCGTCATAAGATCATATCACTGAAAGATTTGGTGGCGTATCGCAGCGGGACGCTATATCCGATTGGCGTCCTTGTTTTCTATGAAGCAGAGTTTCGCCGCCGCGAGCTATGAGTATGATCACGGGCCCATGTGCGCGTTGAGCGCTTTGAGTTTTTGCCCACACACCTGATGATGTTTTGTTTCTGCCTCTCCCTCAGCTGGGGACACGGATGATCCCCCAAGAATTCCTCAGAATCCGGTCATCAACGGGAATGTGGCAATGGCAGACGGACACAACAACACAGAAGAAGACATGGAGGACGGTGAGTGTGGAGATTCCAAGCGCTCGTATTTCTTTTCTCCTTGTGGCCAAACCCTGCGGGCGCTCGGAAACGACCCGGGTGTTTATCAGCGAGTCCTGAGGAGATTTAACGTCCACATGAGTGCCTGATTTAAAATGTATATCGTTCTGTATGCGTATGTGGCAGTGAAGGAAGACCACACGATGGCCTACTTTTTACTTCTACTTACGCAGATCACGTTTAAATCCGATGGTTTATGAGAACAGAATTCTGGGGCTGTGCATCTTAACCCGATGATAAAGTGGAGAATAGGCGGCTCCCAGGTCGACGCCGTTCTCTCGGAAACGTCCCGGCTGATGGGGTTTCGTATCTTAATTCTGTACATTTCATTTCTAGAGTGAAGAAAGTATAAACTATTAAAATGAGTTTGTTTTTCTAACTAAAGAGGGGGGACAACAATAATTTCATAGAGGTCAGCCGAGGAAGATCAGAAATCAAATAGTTATTTCCTAGTTTTCTGGTTTTGATTCGAAACTGGGGGGTGGGGGCATGATGGACACTCGCTGCTCTCCCTCTGTCATACAGGTGGCGGTGGTGTAATTTTAAACTTCACGCAATGGGGCAAAAACCTGATAACCTGCACCTTGGAAGTGTGTAATATCAGCACTCTGTTAATTATGCACACAAGGAAATCGCACTCTTTTTCACAACCTTCAAAGTTAAAATATATAGAGCACGCCGGTCACAAGACACAAATCATGTGCGCTTGTGAAGTCCGGTAGCGCCACGCTACATGGCCACGCCCCCCGTGAGCTGCTGCGCCTGAGAGCAAGGTCGTGGAAACCGGCCATTTTAGCCGACCTTGGAGCTTTAATTGTGCTCCGGAGCTCAAAATGTTTCAGTCGATCGTTTACAAAGTCCTTACCTCACACACTTATTTATGTTATTTGTTGACTTGTTTATTTTGTCCAATCAGAATTTCTTGGAGAATTTATACATTTGGGATTTAGTTTTAAGGCGAAGTGACCCTGAAGGATGTTTTGTTTATAATATTAAGCCTCAGTTTGTAAAGAGTTTGTTTTACGCTGACGAAAAATGCACGTTGTGTATACTTTAGAAAGAAATGAGTCTTTCCAGAAGGCCACTTTTAAATTTTATATTTATTTATTTACTTACTTACTTTTTTTTTTTTAATTTCACTCCGATTTTCGAGAAGGCAGTAGCGTGAATCGAATAGAGTTGAATCGCACCCAGGGGGTGTGGTTGAAAATGAACGACTCGGCCGCGTTCGCACATCGCTGCTGATGTGAGTGTGTAATGAAGTGTACAAAGCCAATCAGAGCTGGGTAAGACCTGAGTTTATTCGCGAGTCTTGGTGGACCTTGGTCCTGCTTCAGTCTGGATACTCAGAGTGACGTGACAAAAGATAGTATTACTCCGGATCTTTGCAATAACCTGAAATGGGTTCAATTGATCAGAGGGAAGAACGACCGTATTTTACGAGTCTCCGTGCTTAGTCGTGCGTTTTTCCATCCCTGGAAACCGACCAGGATTTTCTTGGGACGGAACGCACGCGCTAGCATAATGCGGAACAGTTTGGCATAACACACCGTGTTTACCGGCTGAGCAAAACCGTGTTCATTTGAAAAGCTCTATTCAGATTGGATTAGTTTATCAGGGGATATTGGTGATGGTTTTTCTTTTTTTTTCTTTTTTTTTTATCGGTCACCTCACCGATGGGGGAGGAGCAAGTTTCTGTTGTGTGGTGCCTTCTATTAACCGAGGTGTTTGCATCACGTGATCACATGATCACGATCTGTTCACCACGTCGGTAGAACGAAGGAGCAGAGAGGAGTTGCTGGCTCTTATTTCAGTCTGGAGTCGATCATGGTCAATCAATAGGTTGAAAAAGCAATAAAAGTTCTCCACAAAGTGAATAAGAAGTATTTGTTTTCGGGGATTTTTTTTTTGTTTTTGTTTGTTTGTTTGTTCTCCCCCCTCCCTTTCACAATCCAAGATGAGGAACATCAACATCTGTGGAGAAAAACAGTGACACGGCTAATCTGGACAGCGCCATAGTCAGCGCCTGAAAAATAGTTAATGATCCTCACTGTAATTTAATCCCATCCGAATAGGGCTGCGCGGAGAGTCCGAAGAGCCAGGAACCAATAGGATACAGGACGCATTAATTACATGTAAGAACATTTTACTCTGGGTGGTTCCTGATTTTCCTGGCATCCTGTAATTTCTACAGAGATGTTTTTTGTTTTTTGTTTTTCTTGATGTTAAATCTATCCCATGACAATAAATAAAAATATACACTACACTCGGGCGTGGGCTACCGAATCGTCCCCCTTTGCAGAAACTTTGGTGTGTGTTTGGTACGCGTTATCTTTCGTTAATTTAGCTAATTAAAGGGACGCACTCACTTGAGGCAGATTTGTGAAGGTAGTTCGTGTCGCTCAGACAAACTCGCGGGTGTGCTTTCTGACGAAATACGACGCACCGTTATCTGTAAACATGGGTAGCGTGCACACTTTCTTTCCCCCTAACTGTGACAACATAAAGCCAAGCATCCGCGATGTCCCCTAACGCTCTCCTGCACTCCACAGATACGAGCTGGCGTTCCGAGGCCACCTTCCGCTTCGTGGTGGAACGCTTCAGCCGGCTCAGCGAGTCGGTGCTCAGCCCATCATGTTTCGTGAGGAACCTGCCGTGGAAGATCATGGTCATGCCTCGCTTCTATCCTGACCGGCCTCACCAGAAGAGCGTCGGCTTCTTCCTGCAGTGCAACGCCGAGTCCGACTCCACGTAAGTCGTCCAGACTCGTGTTCATCATTTATAGCTCACACAAAGGTCCCGTTTGTCTGTTTTGTGTTTTTCCATGCAGCCAGGGATTGTTTTGCTGACACTCGGCTCGCTTCTCTTGGGCATTTTTGGGCATCCTGGGAGTCTGTAAAGGTTGATGCTGACGGCGGAGCATTCCAGCTCGTGTCTGCATTACAATGCTGCGTCGGCGTCAGGAGCTCAATCAAATCACAGCCCAAGAGTTGAATAATCACCATACCTTTATAAGCGATAGCTCACTTTCCAGATATGAAGATGTAGTGTATGAAGGCACAGTTGTGACTTGCACGTTGAGGATCTATCCTGATTACAGCAGTGATGTCATTTTGACTCGCACATCAGTATCCAATAGGAGTTTGTCTGCAGTGCACAGTACACGATTCTCATTTAAATCAAAGTGCTGGAGAGCTATCGGAAGACTTGAACAAGTTACATGGATCGACTGTAACATGAATTTACCCCAAATGTAGTTTTGGTCTTTTTAGCGTATTTCACTTACAATGGAAGATCCTTTTTGGTTACAGTGAACCCCTGCCTATCGCGGGGGTTAGGTTCCGGCATCCCAGTTCTCACTTGCGTTATAGCAGCTGTAAACACTCGTTCCAACACCAGGTTCTCCCCCCCCCTCCCCTCCACAGTGTACAACGTACACAGGTCGAACGTACAGGTCGACGTCTTGGAAGGAAATATTAACATACATATTTGTGGGTGAAGAGCTTTGTTGTAGCCGTTTTTTTGGTTTTTTTTGGTTTTTTAAAGCATGTATGACACTTTGGGCACATTTCCATGCTGAAGCTGTGTTGCTGCTCAGAGTTAACCCGTCTTGGTAACGTCATTGCGGCGGCGTTGTGCATTTCTCCTCATCCTTAGATCATGGTCATGTCACGCTCAAGCCATGCTGAAAATCATCAACTACAAAGACGACGAGAAGTCGTTCAGCCGGCGCATCAGCCACCTGTTCTTCCACAAAGAAAACGACTGGGGTTTCTCCAACTTCATGTCATGGAGCGTAAGTGGCCGTGATGACAGATTTATTTATTTAATTTAATTATTTGTTTAATTTATTTGTTTATTTTGAACGCCTGATCTCGATGACGCTCGGCATGTCGAGCCTCCCTTCTCACCAAGGTGTGCATGTGTGCTGTTTAGGACGTCACCGACCCGGAGAGAGGCTTTGTGGAAGACGACAAGGTCACGTTCGAGGTCTCTGTCCAGGCCGACGCTCCTCATGGCGTAGCGTAAGTGAGCTCTGTCGTCGAAGTCTAACATGGGATGTTGGTTTGATTCCAAATTGCAGTGCTGATATGATGATTTTTGTTTGTAGGTGGGATTCAAAGAAGCATACTGGATATGTAGGATTAAAGAACCAAGGAGCCACGTGCTACATGAACAGTCTGCTGCAAACACTCTTCTTCACCAACCAGCTCCGGCGGGTGAGAAACCAGTCGTCCTTTACGTAAAGCCGCGAGTGAGCGTGTTAAAAAACAAACAAACAAAAAAAACCACACGCACATATATATATATATGAGAGAGAGAGAGAAAAGAGGCACAAACACCTTGTGGCTCCACGACTTTGGGAGCATCAGAGATATTTCACTTCCTGTTTTTGGCAGCTTCTTACAAATTGCAAATGTACCCAAAACTTCTTTTGTTTGTTATCTGGCAAGTCTGAGAGATGCTCTCACTTCCTGTTTGGCAGAGTAGTTTGCGTGGTACAAAGGAATCATCCCGCGTGTCAAAAATTCGAGCGACTTGGTTAGTCGCAGGTGATCACGCAGGGCTGTGATCCAGATTTGGGGGAAAAGAAGCAAAAACAACTTCTTGGGGAAATGGGGGGAATTTCTTCAAAAAATCCAGCACGGCAGAATTGAAGGCCTTGGTGGCGGTCAAACTCGAAGAATGCAAAGAATTGTGTGAAAGTGGAATCGTAATTGATGCTGTACAGTGAACCCCTATCGCAGGGGTTACGTACCGCCCCCCCACGACAGGTGAAATGCGCAAAGTAGTGCCGTCACATTTATTTTATTATATATATATATTAAGGCTTTATAAACCATTTCCACTCTCTTATGAACATTTTCCACACTCTTAACACGTCCTATGCTCTTAAACACTTTCTTACACTCTTAAACATACGTCATTTTAACAACATATAAAATTCTACATGCATACTCACTGCCGGTGAGGTCACTTCCTGTTTACAGCCTGTTCACTAGCTCAGGCGAAAGTGGTGTACACCGCCACTGTGTATTCATCCGCTGATGAAATACAGCACATACTGTTTTATTTCGATTTAAATGTTCTTTTAATGTTTGACTTAACATTTTTTTTTTTTTTTTAACATTTATATTTTATAATTTATATTCCAGAGTCCCGCAAAAGCCAAAAAATTCCACGAATCAAAATGTGAAATTCCGCGATGTACCGAACCCGCGATAGGTGAACCGCGATATTGCGGGGGTTCACTGTACTTATTGGTGGCATAATTATTGGAATCCTTGGTGAAGCGGGACAGAATTAGGTTTGTGGTTATTCAGCACGATCGCACTGAAAATGAGAGAGAAATTTCACCTTTACGCGAAGTAAGTTTATTCCAAGTTTTTAAAAAATAAAGTAATAAAAAAATAATGAAGTATGGACGATTATTGGCACCACCGCATCTAGCACTTCGCACGTACCCATTTTTCTCATTTTCTTGCAAGTTTCATTTAGCCGACACATCTAAGAAATGAATGCTCATCCAGTGCAGTTTGTAAATTTTTCAGTGGAGTTCTAATATTCAGTGAAATATCATGCCCAATGTTTAGTTCTCTGTGTTCCTGGGTTTTATTTCTCCCCAGGCGGTCTACATGATGCCCACTGAGGGTGACGACTCCTCCAAAAGCGTTCCCTTGGCACTGCAGAGGGTCTTCTATGAACTGCAGCACAGCGATAAGCCCGTCGGCACAAAGAAGCTGACCAAGTCATTTGGGTACAAATTTTGGCTCGTGCTTTTGTTATGCATAAGAATAAAAACAACATCATTAGCAGTAATAACAGCACTACTATTATTATTAGTAATAATAGCAATAGTATTAATTGGCGCTATTTGTAACACCTTTCATACGTTTAAAATATGTTTTTACAGTGTGATTCAGAACCATCAGGTCGTCAAATTCTTACCCATTTTCCGATTTGAATCATTAAGTCACTAATATAAGCAAGCGACAGTAAGATGAAAACCCAAATTTCTAGTACTGTAGTTAAATAGTTACAGGGA
>JAQMCW010000008.1:17387416-17403101 GCA_030068335.1 Chrysichthys cranchii | reverse complement strand
TAACGAGAACGGCGTTGTAACGATAAAAACAGTAATTAATTAGATTACTCGTCACTAAAAAAAATAACGCCGTTAGTAACGCCGTTTAATTATAACGCCGTTAGTCCCATCACTGGGCATTGGAGATGGGCGTTTCCTGCATCCCGGCGTCTATTTGTCGTGCCGTGGTTTTAGCCCGGCATTTATTGGAGACGGGCGTCTATAAGAGACAGGCCTCTATTAGAAGATATACGGTAATTAGCAAAGGAGGGGCGAAAAAATCCCATTTCTACATCTTGATCAAATCCAAGAATCAACATGCTGCATCTTAGCTTTTTTTGGTAAATTATTTAACTTGATAAACAGGTCATTCACGGTTCATATAAGCATTCACTTTCTAATAATCAACACAGACTTATGCATGTAATGCTAATAATGGATGTATGTTGCATGACCTAGATTTGACGTGAGCGCATATAGTGAACCGGAGGCTGTTTGACCTTCCTGTAGTAGTAATCAGGTACTGCTAATACTGTTAGCAGTGTGGCGTAGCCAAGTAAATCATAGACATCATTAGGACACGCGCACTCCGCGAGCGCTGGGACTTCTTCACCGCATGAGCTGAATTAAATTCTCCAGTTTATTGTTAGTAAGTATAAGTGCGTGTCACGCAGAGAGCGAGGCTCCTCTTAAAATAATTCATCTAAACAGCAGTGATCGACTCGGTAGTTCCCAGCTCCTGACACGGGCCCAGGTGTGCGTTGTCGCTGACGCTGAGCATGATCATGACCCTGACGATGGTTAACGTGGTGTCCTCAGGTTCGAGTTCCCCGATCAGTTACCGCTGGACGAGTTCCTGCAGAAGCCGGATGTGAAGGACCCAGCCAACTACATCCTGCACGCTGTGTTGGTGCACAGCGGTGACAACCACGGCGGCCACTACGTCGTCTATCTCAACCCCAAAGGAGACGGCAAAGTGAGTGTCACGGAGCCAATAGTGAGGACCCATTTCCTTATTTTGGGGTTTGTTTTTTTTGGAACCGCAGATGAACATATCCGAGGCCGAGACCGACGTCATTCTGGAGACGCTTTATTCCTCTTGTACCACAGCATCTGCTTGACGAGTTAGAATTTCACATTGTAGGGCTCTCTGAGCGAGTTGTTCCCATGGAAACAATAACGTATTAGGACGAAAAGCCTTAATACTAGCGTTTTCTGATCGCTGTGGTATTAATGGTCTTTTGAGTATTTTAATGCAGAATATTTATTTATTATTTATTTAAAGCATCCAGTGTGACTTTTCGTGTCTCCATACAGACCGACAGCTGTCTCGCGTCTCCAATGTGTCCATCTGGCGTCCTGATTGTTGTATTTGCTGCATGCTGCATAATCAACACATTGCCTTTGTTTGTGTTGTACTCTGGGATTAGTGTTTGGTCTAATATAGTTACTTAAAAGTGTATAGGTCTTTTGGGTGGGTGGGTGGGGGTTGGGTTTGGTGTTTTTTTTTTCTGTACTAATCAGGCATGAATAAAATTCAAAGTAATGTTTTTGCCTTTGTTGGTGTTATGCAAGTACAGTGATCCCTGTACCCACGAGCGTAATTGGTTTGAAGACACAGCTCGTGAGTATGAACAATTTTTCCCGTAAGGAATAACGGGAAAGGGATTAATTGGTTTTCCGGCCCCAAATTCTCCCCATACAAAACATTTATCGGCACAATAATTGAGCTTTTAACGACAATATAAGTAGTATTGATTGAGAAGACCATATTTTTCGGCATATTAGACACACTTTCATCTTTAAACGCATAAAAAACTGCGCTATGGCCGTACACGAAAGAGACCAAGTTCCATAGGCTAGGCTGCTTGGCGTAGGCTAAGCATAGTTTTACCTTTTAGAAAGCATTTTTTTATGTATTTTAAAAAAAGAACGTTCGTACATTTACAAGAGTGGATGTAAACATACGTGCCATGGCGCCGCTCTGGTGGCATGTTGCGGAAACACAAAATAGCTGATAGAATGAGCCAGCTGAAGCAATCGAAAGCACAAAAATAGTTTCTGTGGTCTCAGAGATGCTAACGACACAAGATACTGTGAGGGACTGACCGCCGCTGGCCCGCGGGTTTCCCTTGTTCCCCATTGTTTGTGCATATAGAAATAACGAGGCGGGCGGCTCCAAACATTGCTCGTGGGTACAGCTAGATTTCATTAAATAAAAATGCTCGTGACTCAATTTACTCGTGGTCTCAGACGCTCGTGGGTACAGGGAACACTGTGTTTAAAAGTGGTGCTAGATATGTATTCAGAAGCGCTCCAGGCTGACACAGCCATGCGCTACATGCAAAACCACGGTAAGCTTGTGTAAATAGTGTAAACCCCAGTGCAGACCGCTGTCCGGACAAGAGATTACAGGAGGGAGCTCATAAGACGACACGAGACTTGGACATTTCTGCGGTACAGGATCTGCATCACGATATAATTTTGTTTGTTTTGTTTTTTTTAATAAACTGGCACCAAAAAAACAGCTGTGTCGTGCTGTAAAAACATGAACGTCTTTCAGTTGTAAAGATTGAGCACAAACATGAATGATGAATGAGCGAATCATGTGCTTGTTAACGATCACCACAAGATCGATTATTTTCCCATAACGGCACACCCCAAAGCATTTTATTCATGGCGCATCTCGCTTCAGGTTGCCATCGAGAACCTTTTTATTTATTAGAGAACACATTTTATCCGTCCCCAGCCGCGTTTAATGTCGGGGAGCAGCTGTGTCAAGATGGTATATTTAGCCCACAGGCTTTTTAACGTCATTAAAAATCGCGGCCCCGCAAGCCGTATCTTAAATGCATTGAACGTGGGAAGGATTTGCGACCTGGCAAGAAAGGAAAAACTTACCCAATTTGTGTCTCCCCCACCCCCCATAGTCATACTTTATATTTCTCTCCTACGCAACCCCTCTGGCTATTCCGGAGAGCCTCAAAGAGGTGGGCAATGTGACAAATATCACATCACGCGATCCATCCGATACCTAATATTGACCTTGTACAGCGCGTGTGTATTATGATATCTGTATAAAACCTCGAGGCTGTTCATTAGGAAGTACGTGTGGCGATGGCTGCTCATTAACCAAGTCGTTTATCTTCATAGCGACTGCAAGAGTGACTTCACAACCTCAGGGCGCAGCGAAACTTCCCAAACTCCCCTGAAAGCTTGGTTACTGTTGTTGTTTTTTGTTCCCCCCACACCTTGGTGGTGATTCCATCCAGGTGTAATTGTACATTTGCATGAAATGCAGCTTGTCTGCACGTATTAAGAGCACATGCCGGTGGAGTTAATCTGTCTCCTCTTCACCAGTGGTGCAAGTTTGACGATGACGTCGTTTCCCGGTGCACCAAAGAAGAGGCCATCGAGCACAACTACGGCGGCCACGACGACGACCTCTCTGTGCGCCACTGCACCAACGCCTACATGCTGGTCTACATCCGAGAGTCCAAGCTCAGTAAGCGGGTTTAATTTCTGCCTTTCAAGCGAAACTGCCCGAACCCAGATCCTCCGTGATGGTCCGCTGGTTACAGAGCGCAAAACGGAGCCAGCTGGGAGGAGAGCGCACAAGCGGCAAACGCCCCTGTTACGTAACCCGTTGAACCAGGTGTTCTGTCGCTCTGATTAGAAGAGGTGTTTATTATGTATTATAATAAATACCACGTATTAGTGAGTAATTCAGGGTTGAAGTAGCGGACAGAGAATGTAGTGCGGCGGTGTGACTCCGAAACTCGATGGCCGAATCCTGCTGCAACGCAGTAGGAACGGGTAGTTCAGCACCAGTTCATCGTGAGTAATGTGGAAAACTGTTCTCCAAAGTAAAAGCTGGTGATAAATGTCGATCACTGCATGTTTTGGCTAAACTAACCACGTCCGATGTGTATATACTTCAGAATAGAGGTTATGAATCAGGATGTTTCTTGCAGTTCGTCTAGTGGTCAGCAGAGGGCGCTGAACAGTACACGCCATGCTTTTAATTAGATAATTAGAGCAATATGTAGGGGAAATATGCAGCTGTGGGGCATCATGATTGACGCACACTGTCCTGGTGAGTTATAAACTGTGTGTGTGTAGGTGAGGTGTTGCAGCCGGTCACAGACATGGACATCCCTCAGCAGCTGGTGGAGAGACTGCAGGAGGAGAAGCGGGTGGAGGCACAGAAGCGGAAGGAGCGCCAGGAAGCTCATCTCTACATGCAAGTGCAGGTCAGGAGAACGTGTTATTTATTAGTCGGTCCAGGCTGCAGGCTGATTTCAGAAATCGGGGATTTTTTTCCCCGAGCTCGCGCTGGCACTCTGACGAGTTTCTGTTCCTCCCCACCCTGTAGATGGTGACAGAGGACCAATTCTGCGGGCACCAGGGCAACGACATGTACGACGAGGAGAAAGTGAAGTACACCGTGTTCAAGGTGCTGAAGAGCTCCACCCTGGCCGAGTTTGTGCAGAACCTCTCTCAGACCATGGTGAGCTCCGCGGGGGACGCCTGAAACCTGACAACCCGCTCGCTCCGGGTGCTGTCCCCGTCCTAACAGCTGTACATGCTGTGCTTTTTGAGAGCTTTTCAGAGTTCTCCATACACACACTCGATCGTGTGAGGGGGGGGGATCCTTCAGCCTTGCTGAAGCGGACAAGGACGGCGGACTTTGAAATTTTCTGACAAAGTCTTTAGGGCGGAGGACAGGGAAGCAGCGCTGACCTGGCTCATTTTAGTAACGTGCATAATTATCGTGTTCAGCATTGACGTGTGGGAATAAATCAAACCTGTGATGCGGACATCACTCTCATTAACTTGAATAGTTGCAGGTTAACCAGCCGTACGAAGGGCAGGAGGACATGCGGGTGTGTCCAATTTGCATTCCATGCATATTCATAAGGATAAACATTCGGAGAGGATTTTCAGACCGTTTTCGTGTCGCTTTGGGCAGAGCAGATGAGAATCTTCCACCTCTGCGCTCTGTCTGCTCAACCCAGTGGTGTTGAATGTCTTATTGATTGTGTGCAGGGTTTCCCACAGGACCAGATGCGACTGTGGCCCATGCAGGCCAGGAGCAACGGAACCAAGCGGCCGGCCATGTTGGACTACGAGGCAGACTGCAACAAGTCTGTAAGTGATGAGCGAATCTTCACGCGTCCCGCCGGCTGTACAATTACGCGTCCGCTCTGTGTCTGTGCTTAAGAAAGAATCTGCTCCGCTTCTCTCGCCAGATGATCGACTTGAGCGACAACGAGAACCCCTGGACAATATTTCTGGAAACGGTAGATCCTGAAATGGCCGCCAGCGGTGCAACGTTACCCAAGTTCGACAAAGACCGTGAGTGTGACCCTTCCTCCAAAGGCGCGTACATTTCCCCCGGAAACCGCTCCGTCGGGTCGATTCACTTCCAGCCGCCTGCGTTAAAGTTCCTTTCTTCTTTTTGATTTTCAGATGACGTCATGTTGTTCTTGAAGATGTATGATCCGAAAACCAGAAGCTTAAATTATTGTGGACATATCTACACCCCTATATCCTGTAAAATACGTAAGTCGCTTAACGTCACGTGCCGGGATTTCTGTTGGGCGGAGGTTAGGTTCCAACACCCATGACGTTATTTAAACATTCTTCTTCATTTTCTCTCTCTCTCTCTCCTCTCGGTGTGGGTGTGGTGATCAGGAGACTTGCTGCCCGTCATGTGTGAAAGAGCAGGGTTTCAGCAGGGAACTAGTCTTATCCTCTATGAGGTAGGATTTTTCCTTTTTGCGTTTATTTTTTGTTTGTTTGCTTTAGTTTCCGACGTGTTCACACGTTCCCCCTGTTACTCAGTCAGTCCTTGATTGTTTTTGCTCATTTTGTGATCCTGCCACTTCTCCTGCGCTTCCGCAGGAAGTTAAACCGAATTTAACGGAGCGGATACAGGACTACGACGTCTCTCTGGATAAAGCTCTGGACGAGCTCATGGACGGAGACATAATCGTGTTCCAGAAGTATGATTGATTTATTTATTTATTTATTTTTTGTTCTCTCTGTCCAGTCAGCTTTTTGTCGTCTCTTAGGGTTAAAAAATAAATAAATAAATCAAGCGAGTGACCCGCGCTTCTTTCATGTGTTTAACAGGGACGACCCAGAAAATGACACCAGTGAGCTGCCGACAGCGAAAGACTACTTCAGAGACCTGTACCACCGCGTGGACGTCATCTTCTGCGACAAAACCATCCACAACGACCCGGGCTTCGTCGTGACACTGTCCAACAGAATGAACTACTTCCAGGTTGGTACTGGGCGAGAGACAGGATATGAACAGGAGTCCATAATGGCTGAAGTAATGTACATACGTACGGTACTTAACACCAATGCACCAATTTAACAGCCACTTTAACTCATTAGTGTCCTGCAAACAGTTCATTATGAATCAAGAATATCCTGTAAGCCTTGAGGATTAGCAGTAGCTTGAGGGTTTTACGGAGAATGATGGTCCCACTTTATCGGCAGCTGGCGTCCTACAGAGGCCACGCCTCCTTTATGAGGATGGACAGGTGAAGACAACATGCCTGTTGTCCTGGCATCGCAAATTATATATTTATTTTTAAACCAGATTATGATCTTTAATTCGGAGCAACAGAGACGTATTTAATCAGAGTCCAAAAGACATGTTAGATATCTAGTTAAAAAAGTAATGAATACACTTCCGTGATCGGTTTGTCTTCCGGCGCGGTCTGCTTTTAATCTTCGTGATTTAGAATAAACAGTGGATTTCTTCATCGCGTTTCAGCCCTTCAGTGGCGTTCAGTTCCCTCGCTCACTTCCGGGTGTATTTTGACTCCCATTTGTATTTGTAGGTGGCAAAGACCGTTGCGCAGAGATTGAACACTGACCCCATGCTCCTGCAGTTCTTCAAATCACAGGGGTAAGTTTGTCGCGTCACGCGCTGCTTTCCATCATTTCTTCGCGTTCATTTTATTGGTATAACCGGCGGCGGGGATTTCATCGTGTAACATTCAGATCATGGGCCTCTCTTCCTGGGCAGGTACAGGGACGGCCCGGGCAACCCACTCAGGCACAACTACGAGGGAACTCTCCGAGACCTGCTGCAGTTCTTCAAACCACGGCAGCCCAAGAAGCTCTACTACCAACAGGTGAGCGAATCGGCGTGGCGCGGGATCTTCCCAGGCGTCGTAGCGGAAAAAAGCGCTCCATCCGAAGCAGGATTAAAAGCTCGCGATGGGGTTTTGAGTCTAAAGGAGCGTGTGTAACGCAGCACATCGTGGATTAGACCGATCGTTAGCACCTTGGTACCTTGCTCAGCGGTGCTCCTGTGTCGCGTGACATGCTGAACACGGCGATCCGAGCTGTCTGTACAGGAATCCAAGCCACACCGGGCACGTTCCTCTGATTAATTCATGTCTCCTCTCACCTCTCGCAGCTCAAGATGAAGATTACAGACTTTGAAAACAGGAGGAGTTTCAAATCGATATGGCTCAACAGTCAGTTTCGGGAGGAGGTAAAGAAAAAAAAAAAGTTCCTCAAGGAGCTTCTTCCTGCTTTCAGTTCTTGGACTCTTTTTTTATTTTTTTATTATTATTATTATTATTATTATTATTGAAGTCCTAAAGCCTGCTCTGCTCTAAGCGGTGTTTCTGTTCCCGGTATCCTCCAGGAGATCACACTATACCCAGACAAGCATGGTTGTGTTCGAGACCTTCTCGAGGAATGTAAAAAGGCTGTGGAGCTCTCAGACAAAGGCTCCGAGAAGCTCAGGTATAAAAGCCCTGCGTGTGTGTTCCGGGTGTAGCCTCGATGCTTTATTTATCTGGTTCTCGGGGCTGACGTTTTCCTCTGTATAAGCCCCTTATGGAAGCATTTTCATAATTAATATAAATTTAAAAAAAAGAAAATCGACGCCGGGTGCTTTCTAATATGTGCATGATGTCGAAGTGTGCCACGGAATCCGATTAGCACCTTCACGTGGCTGTCGCTGCTTTCACGAGCCTTTTTATTGAGCCTGTGTCTCTTTGCCCTCTCTTCCATCCTGCAGGCTGTTAGAAATCGTAAGCTACAAAATTATCATGGTTCACCAAGAGGACGAGCTGCTAGAATGTTTATCTCCCATGGCCAGTCGGACGTTCAGAATAGAGGTGAGATCTGGTTTGCGCCGCACATCACGCCCTCTCCTTGCTTTATTCTTGCTTTATTCGTCACCTTGGAAAATAAAACCATAAATATCTTAAGTTTTCGTTGTTTTGAGGCGGTTGTGAAAATCCCAGCGTGCCTTTTGAAATCTCGCCTTTGCCCGTTAGGAAATCCCTCTGGACCAGGTGGACCTGGATAAGGAGAACGAGATGCTGATTCCAGTTGCACATTTCCACAAGGAGGTCTTTGGGACTTTTGGAATTCCGTTCTTGCTGAAGATCCGCCAGGTGTGTTGGCTCGCGCACGTCGGGGCGAGTTGCACCCGACCACGTAGGAGCCATGTCGACTCGATGAGTCTAGCACAACTAAAAGCCGCGCAGATATCTTCCTCTGTGCCACGCCCACTCGGGCTCGTCTATCAAATTTAGTTATGGTGTCGCGTCGGGTTGTCAATCAGTGAGCGTTTAACCCCTAACTCTCTGCTGTGCCGTGTCCAGGCCGAGCCCTTCAGAGAGGTGATGAAGAGGATCCAGAGCATGCTGGATATCCAGGAGAAAGAGTTCGAAAAGGTAAACGGTGCCGCTCCTACGGACCGCGCGGATGTCCTGCGCCACGTCGGCGAGGACGCCAAGAACGATTCTGCTCTCGTTGTGGTCACACAGCGTGTTTCTGCGCACCGCTCACACGGTGTTCCAAATTTCCAACACGCTTCAGGACTATTTGACCAGCATTGGTTTACCTGAAGGGCTCCTATAGTTTAACATGATTGTTTTAACATTGTTAATGATGCACTTTGTTTTTATTTGTTTGTTTATTTATTTATTTTCGAATTTTGCAGTTTAAGTTTGCGATCGTGATGATGGGCCGGCACCAGTACATCAACGAGGACGACTACGAAGTGAACCTGAAGGACTTCGAGCCACAGCCAGGTATGTCCCTAAGGTGAACATCGGTCCCCGCGTGCCGTGTCGCTGACGAGAGAGAGAGAACGGTTATAGAATGCGCTGGTCAGTTCAAAGCTAAACCGTTATTAAGCCTTGTACAGTGAACCCCTATCGCATGGGTCGCGTTCCAGCGGAGATTCAAGGCAAAAAATTCTGCGAATCAAAATTTGAGAATCCGCGATGCACTGAGCCTGCGATAGGTGAACCGCGATATCGCGGGGGTTCACTGTACTCATCTTCACGAGGTGCACCACCGTTCGGTTCTGATTGCCCAGAAGGTGTTGGTTAAGTGTCTGTAACAGCTGTACAGCTGCAAATCACTCGTTCGCAGATTGCACGTTAGCGTTTGTACAGCATCAGCTGATTGCTGCTGTGGTCCAGGTGGAATAATAATGCCATACGCGTTTGTTTATTGTCTCTCCACAGGAAACATGTCCCACCCGAGACCCTGGTTAGGGCTCGACCACTTTAACAAAGCGCCGAAGCGAGGGCGCTACACGTACCTGGAGAAGGCTATCAAGATCCACAACTGACGCGCTGTCTCTCCGCCCTAACCGACCCTTATTAAAGACTCTAACCAGAAGTTGTGTGCGTGTGTGTGTGTGTGTGCGTGTGCGTGCACCACTTTTTACCACCTGCCCTGCGGTTACACAGGCCCCGCCTATGAAGTCTTCAGCAAACCAGAGTTCCTGCTCATCATTCTTTTTTTTTTTTTTTTTTTCTTCTTCTTCTTCATGTCCCCGCCCCCGTCCCCGCCCTCTAGAAGCTCTTCGAGTCGACTTCTGTCGCCTGCCTGGTTTTTTTTTTGATTTTGTTTTGGGTTTTTTTGTTTGGATTTTTTTTTGTGGCTGGGAGAATGAATTGAATTTTAACAAACGGGGAGGAACAGTATAAACTTGCGAGACAGGTGTAATTATTATTAAAAAAAATTTTCTTCCGTTTTTGGTTTTGTTTTTGTTTTTTTTAATTTTTGGTTTTAAAGAATTGTTATGGCAAGAAAGCTGCTGCGTGCGTAGCGAGGGAGGGAGGAGGCTGGGAAATACCAGCTTGGCCATTTATTCCAAAAAAAGAAAAGGAAAGAAAAACAACACACACACACACACACACACACACAAACAGACGAACGGACGGATGTCGAGGATATTTAACCAACTTTTAACCAAAAAGGACACCACTGATGGCTCAAGCTTTGCTGATAACTCTGAAGCAGTCCCGTGTTTTCTCGTCCCTTAGCGCGAAACTTTAGTTTTGTTTTGGGGTTTTTTTGTTTGTTTTTTTGTTTTTTCATGTTTATACAAAGCTCACTTAGTTCAGTTAAGAATCCTCAGTCGTATCTTTCATGGAAATACTTGTATGATAAAAAAACAAAAAAAAAAATAAAGATCCACAGCATCGTTTTAAAAACAAACAACAAACGAAATGAATCGTCTGTACTTCATTTTGCACGTTGGCACTTAATAGCAAAGGTTTTACATTTCTCCACAACGGTAAATGTAATCTTTGGTTGTGTTTTGGCCCTGAATCCCCCCTCCCCCCGTGTGTGTTTTCTCTCTCTTTCTCTCTCCCCAGCCCCACCCTCTTGGATGTTCACTCTCCTCACGCGCTCTTTCTCTCTCTTTCTGGACACCCCCCCCCCCCCCCCCCTTTTTTTTCTTTTTTGGTTCCTCTGTTGTTTTTGCCGTGGGATTAGAGGCGGTCTTGCTCCACGTTCATCCTACATTAGCAGGAGCCTGCAGACTTTCGCTAGATAGACTGGTTCAGGATGTAGAGAAACCAGCATTAAAACGAACCATTTTTTTTTTGTTTGTTTGGGTTTTTTTTTTTTTTTTTTCTTTTCTTTTGTTGTTGTCGGTTTAGTTTTGACCCCTCCCCTGCTTTTTTTTTTTTTTTCTCCTCCTTTTTCTTCTAAGCACAGGAGGAGGCGTGCTCCTGAGTGCGTAGTCTGCTTTGTAAAGACAAACATTTAAAATTGTATATTTAAAAAGAATGGACATGTAAAATTAAAGACAAACTTTTGTTGGGTACAGATCGATCCAGATGTTCATATTCATTGTGTGTAGTTTTATTTTGGACACCGTTTTGTTTTGGTTTTTTCCTCTTTTTCTTCTTCTTCTTCTTCTTCTTCATTTCTTTTCCTCAACTTCTTGCTACAGTTGGTTTTAAGTGCAGATGCGGATCACATCTTTGGGTTCCGGTTCCCATCCCCTCAGTCTAATTCCTCCGTGTAGCAGCAGTGTACAACAACTATTCCTGTATATTGCCTTTTTGCTGAAAAATGTATGTTGAATAAAATTTTCTATAAAAGCTCCTGCAGCTCTTGATGGACGGTTGTGATCCTGGAAAGGTAGCATTTTTCTGCGCCGATTGGCACATCAACGGTGCGATGAAGACGTCCTAGGCCGCGACACGTTTTTGCAAATCTAGCGCATTCTGTGTCACCGAATTGAGTCCATGTGTTCTACACTTGCTGTTGACAAACCCGCGTCAGCATGAGGGACCAATTTATGGGATTTTTAAAGAATTCTTAACGCGGGCTCGCCAAATCCAAAGAGGAACACATCCGTACAGGTGTTTACACAAACGTTCTGTTCCGTTCCTTTGGAGCAATATTTCAAGAATTATCACAGTAACCTGCAAATTCGCTGATTCTAGATTTTGGAGTTGATCCAAACGGGAACCAAGGTCACAGCAAGGGCGTGGTGTCTGGAAATTTGTCTTTAGTGGTTTCTTTCTTCGTGGCATGCATGTTGCACGCTGCTTGATGATGGAGGTCATCACCACTAACAAGCGCAAACCCTGTTTTTAGTCACTTTCCAGTTATCATTAGTAAAAATGTTGGCTTTGTTTGTTTGTTTTTCTCGTTCTAGCAAAAAAAAAAAAGTGCCTTTTTGTAGTAAATTATTTATTTAATTTTGTTCCGTCACTCTGACTAGGCTCTATATGCATCTGTTATTTAAGTCAACCACGCGCAGATTTTTTCTCATTAATACGCTCGGGTCATGCTCCATATTGAGGAGACGCCCTCGTTGAGTGGCAGCTGAACTAGACGGTTCAAAAGACTACCACGCCCGTCCAGTGTTTCCAGAGTCGTACGTGAGTTGGTTGGTTGCCATCTTTATTGGAGGAAGGAGAAAAGAAGGCATGTGTTAAACGATGACACTGGGGGAAAACTAGTTTTTCCAAAACCTTCCACATCTGTTCTGTTCTCTCCGATCTGATCCCCAAGCTGTACTGTAGTGTTGATGTAAAGATGCTTAAGATTCTTCCAACAACTCGTGTGGTTAAGATGTTAAATAATGACCCTGATCAATGCCATAAAAGAACACCAAAGGATCAGATCATCTAATCAGTGTGTGAGGGAAAAGAATAGGACTTGAATTTCATTTTTTTTCCTCCTTTTCCCCTCATCCTGATATTGAACACTCATTCAAAGACAACATTCAGTTCATAAAGTGTTTTTTTTTGGTTTTTTTGTTTTTTTTTTAATGGTAATGCAGAGATTCTCAATTACGTTGACTTGTACATCACTGTAGCAGAGCTCTACAATACTCTAGGAAAAAAATATACATTGAAAAATAATTCAATTTTCTGGAGAATTATGTACAAAACACATGGACTTATTCTATTCTGTTCTACTAAATCTAATTTTCTAGTGTTTAACTAGTGATTTTGAGCCTGAGAACCAGACGCTCGCGGTACCTTGGTGCCTTTATTGCCTCGTAATGCAGGAATGTACCAAAAGCAGTTTGCTATCACGCACGATCAAAATCATTTATATAATACTTGCAGAGCCCGACGCCCCCGATAATATCCGCACCCCATTTTCCGTGAGAAAGTCTTCGGTGGTATAATCATAATCTTTTAATAATAATAATCATAATAATAATAATAGGTGTGAGTAGCTCTCTGCTGCCTTCCCAGGCACCATATACACTACACATTTATTTACGTCCTTCATATAAAACACCGGATTCATCTGTTCAGGTGATTGTGTTCGAGTTTAGGAAGTCCAGAGGCGCTTTAACTCTCTGGTGAAGGTCGGCGTTTTTCAGTCCCGTCCACAGCGTCGGTCCCAAACGCTAGCGTTCATGCCTAATTAGCGTAAATGTAATAACTTTCACCATTTCACGAAAAATCATAATTCAGGAATGTATGTGGTGTTGGTCGCTGTTAAAAACAAACCTGTGTCTTAAAAATCCTCTCAAGTTCTGTCTGGGAAACTCCTGTTAGCTAGCTAGCTAACAATTGCAGTAAATAATAACGATGATTAGGAATTTGGCTTAAAATTCATAAAAATCCTCTCAAGTTCAGTCAGGTAAACTCATGCTAGCTAGCTAGATAGCATTTGATGTACAGAATAATGGTTACGAATTTGACTTTAAAAATAAAAATCCTCTCATGTTCTGTCAGGTAAACACATGTTAGCTAGCTAGCTAGATAGCAACTGATGTAAAGAAGAACAATAATTAGGAATTTGGCTTAAAATGAATAAAAATCCTCTCGAGTTCTGTCAGGTAAACACTTGTTAGCTAGCTAGCTAGATAGCAACTGATGTAAAGAATAACAATAATTAGGAATTTGGCTTAAAATGAATAAATATCCTCTCAAGTTCTGTCAGGTAAACTCATGTTAGCTAGCTAGCCAGATAGTATGTGAAGTAAAGAATAACGATAATTAGGAATTTGGCTTAAAAATAATCAGCATAGGATAGCTAGCTAGATAACCTTTGCAGTAAAGAATGGCAATAATTAGAAATTTGGCTTGAAAATATTTTAAAAATCCTCTCAGATATCCTGTCAGGTTAGCTCGTGTTGGCTAGCTAGATAGTGCTAGCAGACTTGAATATGAACATGACAATATATACTTTTAGATATCCCGACATTAACTCAAGTATGCTAGCCGGCTAGCGTTTTCAGTAAACATAGTGAATATATATGACTTAAAAAATTCTCCCAGAAATCTGTCCAAGTTAGCTTGTGTTAGCTAGCTAGCTAGCTCACTTGCATAAGCAGTGACAAATGATGAAAGCATGATTTTAAAATTCTCTCTGTCATCTTGTCATGTTAGCTAAATGGTTACCTTAGTATTAAAAAATAATGCACACTTAAGTATTTGACACTTCAAAAAAAAAAAAACCACTCAGGTTAGGTCATGTATGCTAGCTGGCTAGCACTTTCAGTGAAGGTGATTCATTTCTGTGCTCTCAGAAACGTTTTCTCATGTTAGCTGGCTAGCTTGAAAGGCTACGCAGTAAAGAGTAATCACACTCATCAGTTTGCTTTGAAAATTCTTTCAGAAATCCTGTCAGGTTAGCTCACGTTAGCTAAATGGCAGGCATTTAAAGGAAAAAAATCCTCTCAGAATCCTAACCCTAGCCAGCTTAGCTCGTTTGAGCAGCCTACCCATCGTTAGCAGTGAAAAATAATGCTGAATATGATTCCTCTTCGAATCCTGTCAGGCTAGCTAATTTAGACTAGCATGTTTAATGAACGTGGTGAACATTTAGGAGTATAACATCCCAGAAATCCTGTCCGAAGAGCACGTGTGAGCTAACTGATTAGCATTAGCAGTGGAAAAGTATTACATTTATAGACACGACATTGAAATCTTGTCAGGTTAGCTCATGTTTGCTAACAAAACCTATGAAAAAGGAATTTTTATGACTTCGTATGACCTCTTTCTTAGCATTTACATATTCGTTGTGCACAATTGTTAGTTTGCTAGTAAGCTAGTAAGAACTTGGGTAAGAAAATGGCAAAGATATTACATTTTATTCTTTTTACGACTATTCTGGCGACTTCCTGTCAAACACTAGCGTCCGGGATACGTTTTTTTTTTTTGTTTGTTTTGTTTTGGTTTTTTTTGCTCTGTCCAAACAACCGAACCTACAAGAACACTGAACACTTGGAAACAGAGCTAAAAAAAAAAGTGGAACTTCTAGACCAGAAAATGGCGATCGCACAAATCAAAACGTCCTAATTTGCAAATGTGTGAAGCAAGGTAAAAGCAAAGGGTTGCTCAAAATGCTGAGGTTGTGCATTGCAGGAGCACATTACAAAATTCGCATAATGATAATAATAATAATAATAATAATAATACGTTGTTAGGGTTCTAAAGTGTGCCATAGTGTCCATCAGCTAATCTCATGTTCATACATGATCATGTCGACTAGATGGTGGTGGTTAGATGTGTTGTGTTTAGTGTGTGTGTTTTTCTTTTTCGTTTTTTTGCAGCTACGGCATGAGCGTTAGCTCCGAGGAGTTTGGCTGGGGTCAGCAACATTGTTTCTTCTCCACGTGCAGAACACGGTGACACTTGGGGCAGGAGTGGTAGACATCTTTGAAGAACTTGAGGAAGAACGGCAAGAGGCAGCAGCCAAGCACGAACCTGCAACACGCAAGGGAACCCACTGAGCGCAAGGGAAAAAACTAAAATGCAGTATTTATAAAATAAGTTTGTTAATTACCAATTTTATTTTTCAGCAAATAGCGGTCGTACGTCATTTCCGCTTCAAGCGCGGAAAGAATTTTTTAGATTTAGATCAAAGTTTTCTTAAATAATGACTTCCCAAATAGGTGTTTACTTCTTTTCAATATCAGTAAAATAACTCT
>JAQMCW010000008.1:17364964-17375152 GCA_030068335.1 Chrysichthys cranchii | reverse complement strand
ACACTTGAGTATTCCTAACACTTTAGCGTTATTTACTTGAGTATTCCCTATACTTTATCATTATTTACTTGAGTATTCCCTACACTTTATCATTATTTACTTGAGTATTCCCTACACTTTAGCGTTATTTACTTGAGTATTCCCTACACTTTATCATTATTTACTTGAGTATTCCCTACACTTTAGCGTTATTTACATGAGTATTCCCTACACTTCAGTATTCCCAACACTTCAGTATTCCCTACACTTCAGTATTCCCTACACTTTAGTGTTATTTACATGAATATTCCCTACACTTTAAGGGTATTTACAGGAGTATTCCCTGCACTTGAGTATTCCCTACACTTTAGCGTTATTTACTTGAGTATTCCCTACACTTCAGTTTTCCCCACCCTTAACACGTTCCCTACTCTTGAGTATTCTGTATACCTCAGCATGTTTTATACTTCTGTATCCTGTATACTTGTATATTCAATACATTTGAGTATTCAGTATACTTCAACACTCTTCAAACTTTAGCATTCCACTAACTTCATTGTACTGTACACTTCAGTGGTTCATGTGGGAAAAGCGTTTTTACAGTTTTCTGACCCAAGTGTAAGCTTTTGGTGCCAGGATATTGTAATCCTGTTCTTAGTATTGTATGGAAGTCAAAATTAGGATACAGTAAACAGGACTTTTCTGTCTTTTTTTTGTGTGTGTGTCCAATAGAGAAGTCATGAGCTCTCCGGTCACGTGCTTTAACAGAGTGGAGAAGGTGGGCACCATAGTGGACATCCTCAGTGTCACGTCCACCAATCACAACGGTTTCCCCGTAATCCTGCAGCCTGGCACTGAAGAGGTGGTACGTACCGTTTCCTGTGTGCGCCCAGGATGGGTGGGAGAGTCAGCGACTTGACTTTCCTCCATGTTTGGCCACTTTGGATTGCCGCAATGTGTCCATATGAAGCTGGAGTGACGTGTTTTCTCTGTTTGTTTGTTTGTACAGCCTGGGAAGCTCTGCGGCCTCATCCTCCGCTCTCAGCTCATCGTCCTGCTCAAACACAAGGTCAGCGCGGCTGTTCAGAATACTCACATGACACCACAGTGCACATCATCTCAATGAAATCACAAGTATAATTACTGCATTAATATGATCCTGTGGCTTGAAGCTGCATTACTGTCAGAGAGTGTCAGAGAGGCTGCTCTAGGAAATTATTCAGTTCCTTCTGACCAATCAGAACCAATCAATCAACAGCCGTGGCATAAATGGCGCACTCGTAGTAAAAATAGGTTCCGGATATATTTATTTGAGGTTGCAAAAGCGTTGTAACACTCCATTTCTCTGACTATTTGAGTGTGTGTGTGTGTGTGTGTGTAGATGTTTATAGAGCGCGTCCGCTCTCGACGTGGCCGACGCAGACTGAAGCTAAAGGACTTCAGGGACGCGTATCCTCGTTTTCCCCCCATCCAGTCCATCCATGTGTCCCAGGATGAGAGAGAGTGCATGATGGACCTGACGGAGTTCATGAACCCCACCCCCTACACCGTACCTGAGGTCTGCTCTCTGATCCTGCTTTCACTACAATCACTGGAGCCATTTCTGTTTTAAAGAACACCATGATAAATATTTATTGTTTTTTTTTTTTTGTTTGTTTTTTTTTTTTTTTTTTATGAAAAATCCCTCCCTCGTGTGTTTAAGTTATTTCGGGCATTGGGGCTCAGGCACTTGGTGGTGGTTGATAATGACAACAGGGTAAGGAACAAGCACGCTGGTTTATCAATATGCTGTGAACTAAACGTTATACAAAATTCGAATTGCGAATCATTATAATGAAGTAATCAGTAATCACATGTATTTACGACTATTATTTATCTGAAAGTGGCACAATTAGAAAAGGAGCTGATTTTCCAGAGGTGGTGACATCTACAGTCTAGACACAGTATTTATGATTTTGGGCTATGGCATTTTTCTGATTTTTGAGCGTTTCTGCTTTTTTCCTTGATGAGGGGGAAAAAAACAAAAAACATTTCAACCAAAGGAGAAAGCACATTCAACCAGATGTGAACGCACTTCTGGTAGCACCTTTTTGCACTTTAAAAGTTAACCCTGGGTCAGTTTCTTGAGCCAATAGGAAGCCAGGGCGGGGCTATGGTCTCTGGTCTGTAAACCCAGGGTGGAATGTGCTGCTTGTCGCTTAATAACACTTGATTATTGCCTTTACATCAGCGTTCTTTACACAAGCATTCCCAACGCTTGAGCATTCCCAACACTTGAATTATGTACAGGTCAGCATTTTTTACTCTTCGGTATTCTGCACATGTCTATTCCATACATTTGAGTATTCAGTACACATCAGCATTCTTCGACCTGACTGCTGCTTAGCTATTAGCATGGAACTATTGACATACGCAAAGGTTTTTGTGGGTAAAATTGGTAGATCAGATTTACCCTCTCTGGTCTAACATGATAAACTCTGGGGTTTTCTTGAATCTTACTAACTTCAAGAGAAGGACTACACTTTATAGCTGCTATAATGCAAGTGATGATAGGAAGAAACTTGTCTTATGGAAATATCACTACATTAACACAACATAGCCATAAATGATTAAAAAGTACGAAATGTTCTTTATGTTTTAAGAAATCAAAGTTATAATTCTCAGCAAATTGAGATGAAGGCACCCATTGCTGTGTGTGGAATGTGAATTTTTTCTAACCATGCATTGTGTGATTATGTTAAAGGTCGTAGGTCTGGTGACCAGGAAGGATCTGGCGCGTTATCACCTGGGCAAGCACGGCCTGGAGGAGCTGGACCTGGCTCATCCGTGATCTTCATCTTCTCTCAGGAGTTACATGTGGAAAAGCACCTCCATCAAGTCAACTGGCTCTCAACAGTCGCAGTACAAAAACTCCAAACACTGCAAACAGACTCGAAACGATCGCAGTTGTGATGAGCCGAGAAATAAGGTGGTTTGCTATTTGATGGAGCATATCGGCACGTCGTCACGTCCCCTTGGTGTATTTTCATCTCTTGCATTATTATGTGCTCCAGCTAAGGGCTCAGGTTGAATTATGTGAAATATCTTTGCCGGTACATTTCCCATAAAAGCACATGCATTCAGTTTACGTTTAGACATGTCTTTATTTATTGCATTCTTTGGAAAAATCTTTTGGGCCACGTCCCGAACTGCATGCTACCATATTATACAGGATGTTCCTTGTTTTATAGATGTATAGATATATATTTAGACATGATGGTAGTGTGCTGTTTAATGGACATAGCCAGGTTGTTTGCGTTTTATGTCTTCTTCATTTCAATGTGCCTTCCAAGATGATGCGCAACGTTAAAATGGATCTTCTGTAGAGGTTCGGATTCGGGTGGCTCTCAAATGGCCTTAAGATTTATTTGATGTCAAATCGCTGCATTATTATTATTTTTTTTTTTAAATGAAGCTTTGGATTAAAATGGCACTCGCGATGAGCGTCAATGTAATGGATATCGACCGTATCCTAATTCCTTTCTGTTCATTAGAAAGCATCACACGCACGTAAGATAATCGTATTCATTTCAGCCTGCTCTGTGCCAGTCGAAAGACACGTTTCCCCCCCCTAAATAATGAGCAATGCTAATTATTAATTTCACTCATTCTTAACAGCTGTTTTGCACACTGAATGATCCAGATTTGATGTTGCAGCTTGATTTTAAATTTTGCACTAAAATAAAAACAAAAACAAAAAAACTGTACACAAGTGAATCTGCCACTTTGAGGTCTTTTGATGTACCGTAAATGAAAATTAAAACAGATGTTTTTCAGAGTTTAATTCCCAACCTGTCCTTTAAAATATACTTTTATTATTATTATTATTATTTTCATCTGTTGACAATTGTGACGAGCCATGCATAATTCTCCATTCTGTATAACAAACCAAAGGACAATTAACAAACTTTTGATCATGCACAGCTTATGTTTTACCAGAATAGTATTTCCTTGGTTTATTGACAAGTTTTTACAGTGTTTAAACATATTTGACGACTAATAAACGTTGTAAGTCAGTTGTGTAATTTCTTGCGGATCCTCGTTATCAGCTAGCGCGGCGTTATACCTGTTGTTGTATTCTAGGTTGTTGATTGCTTTTCTATTACAGCAGATCTGACAGTAGTGCAGCTGCAAATCTGCTGTTTTACATCAATACATATACAACAGTATTATAGTAACAGTTCATTCACAGGGACTTGTGTGGCAGATGTGCTCTGCAAGCAGATTAAAATGTTGGAAGTTTTTCAACATTTTCAGGACAGAGGAGTTTATACTTTGTGGTTTCTCGGTAACATGACAAGCTTTCCCCTTATTAACTTCCAAAGAGAGGGAGAGACTGGTGAAGAAAAGTAAGACTGAACAGTATGATGAGAGTCTCTAAAATAATACAAAGCTGTAACCAAGCCAGATTGCTAGAATTCGAGCCATGCTGGTTGACTGGGGACCTGTCCGTGTATGGATTGCATGTTCTCCGTGTGCCTGCAAGGGTTTCCTCAGGGTCCTTCGGTTTCCTCCATTTGCCCAAAGGCATGTTGATTCGGTTAACTGGCTAGTCTAAATTGCCATAGATGTAAGTGTGAGTGTACACGCCAGTCTTTCTGCGTGTTAGCCCCATGGTACACTGGCAACCCATCTACGGGGTCGTGAACATGATGAAGATTCAAGTTGTAAGTCACGTTGTTGTGGTGTAAAATGAATACAACACGTTGTGGTGGTGTCATGGCTACCGCTGCATCATCTTCCCAAATAATCACTGGATATTTTCTGTAACAGCACCATATTTTAATTAGTGTTTAATTTCTACCATAATGGCTTGACCTTATGGATGCAGACCTTCCCCATCAAACATGGAGATAAAAATGGAATGACCTGCTTTCATGGCCCACAAATGGTCCAATACTGAGAGGAGGATGAGACTGACCTACATTTCCTTTCACTCACACATGCATGACTTTTATACAGACATTTAGACACGTTTAATAAACTTATTTCTTATTTAGTTTTTACAGAAACATGTGGCAATAGGAATGAACCCAGCTCATGCCCTCATAACCAGAGCAATGCTAAGAGAGAGCTTGCTAGCTGGCTAGCATGAGCTTTTTATATGTTTTAAGAACGATTTGGTGTGTTTTTTTGTTGTTTTTGTGCGTGTGCTGTGAGCTAAAATATCTTTTAGTATCTAAAAATAACTGTTCAGGGTGTAAGCCCTGTTAAAGATGGCTTCCTGAAGTAAATTTTATGTAAATACACCGAGGTTTTCGCCTCATGTAGCTGACAGGGCTAGCTAGCTAGCTAGGTACAACTCCTGGAGCTGCATTATTTGAAATAACCGTCGAAAGTAATGAGTAAGGATTTTTTTTTCCAAGTAAATAACATTTTAAAGAGAAATAGAACTGTAATAATAAAACATAGCTTAATGTTCATTTACAGAGCGCCTGTTTTTTTTGTTTTATTTTCACATTAAACCATAATGAAGTCTCTGTTTGTTTGTGGAAACTAAGAGAAGCTTCCAGAAGGTGCTCTAAAATGGAGGAGAAGGACCCGCACTGTCTTTCTGATGCAGTTTTAAAGGCAAAAGCTCGATTTGAGGTATCATTTTTAACATTTCTTACTCGTTTATTTATTTATTTATTCATTCATTCATTCATTTATTTAAAAACACTTCATGTCAGTATTTTCCAAGGCATCTTTGCTTTGCAGAATGTCTGCTTGACTCTCTTCCTCCATTGTGTGATGTTATACATCATGTTAAGGTTGTACAATTTATGTCACTACACATATAAACCATCTAGACAGTATTAATATTTTGTTTGTTTGTTTGTTTGTTTGTTTGTTTAATTGGTTAATCTGTGCAGTGACACATAATCTGTGTTTATAACACCTTAAACACATGAATCTGATATTAACATCAGATTAGATTGGATATGGACAGTATGAGATATGAGACGTTTAAGGATGTGACCACTAGGTGGCAGCAGCACTGCGAGGCCTTGCTCAGGAACCTGCAGCAGGATTAATAACTGATAGAAATGATCACATAAAGCTCTTTATCCTGGTCAGGGTCGCAGAGGATACGGGGCCTATCCTAGGAATGCTGGGCACCGGCATGAGGACACCCTGGATGGGACGACGTCATGCACATACACACACATACACGTAGGGGTGAGTTATCCTACCCAGTCCACTGCATGGTTTTGGACCTGAGAACCCAGAGGAAACCCCATGCAGATGCACACACAGACTCAGGTTCCTGTCTGGGTTTGAATGAGGTTTCCTCTGGGTTCTCAGGTTCGAACCCGGGACCCTGGAGCTACTGCAGTATATCTGTAGTATAATACTGTTTTTTTTCCTTTCTCTTTTTTTCCAGTGCAGAAGGACAAAATGAAAAGCAATCAGTGCGTGAGCCGAAATGCAGGGAACGACACGAGATTTGCGAAAAGACAAAAAAAAAAAAAAAGAAGAAGAAAATAATAATAATAAAAGCACAAAACCGTCAACACGTGAGATTTGCAAAAAGACAGAAAATTAAAATAATATAAAGATGCATGAAACTGCATGCATGAGGTAAATGTAACCCTGTGTTGCATTAAATGCAGATCTGGAGCTTGGTTTTGCAACAGGAGCAGAAGTTGAGCAGCAGCGTTGTTCCGCCCTGTTACAGAAAACACTACTTCCTGCTGTGCACAGACCCATCACTCTGCTATTCGAGCTATTCGAGATCTGCAAGCCTCAACAGGACAAAGGTAAGAGGTGTTTGGTTGAATTTTATGCAAAAATTTTTTTTTAAATGTATATATATGTGTATATAAATATAAAACGCTTACTATAATCTATGTGCATTAAATGTTATGCAAATATGTTTAGGAGTGAAGAGGGGAAGTTTTTTTTTTTTTAAGGTTAAGGTCATTCATCGTTACAGAATGACCGTGACTTCATGATCATCGTTTTTTGCACAGCGTGCATGCATGCATCTCTCCACTTTTAATAATTGTGCCCGCTTTTCATTTTGATTTGCACTTTGAATTTTAAAGGCTTTCAAATTCACAATTAGGTTTGACATGTGGGATATGAACGTGACTATTCCGAACATCTTCTGCACTCGATTATGATTCAGAGGCTGACTTTCTGCTTTCTGCTGACTGTTAATATTATTAATGACATACCAGTATATTTAAAGCGCCTCAGAGAAAGTGCTTAAAGTCTTTCTTAATCAGCAGGATGAAACTGGGTCTTTGCTGAACGCCAGCTCGAACCACATCCGCTTCAAACTTTTGAAACTGCTAGACCGAGATCCTGTTTTGACCAAAAAAAGAAAAGACCCAGCATCGCTTCGACTTGACGTTTAATTCAGACGGATAAAAAAAAAAAAGCCTCGCTCGCTGACACTGAGACGGCTTGAAAAGTCCTCATGTAAGTAAGAAAGCACTGCATGAGGTGCTGTTATAGGAAATTATTGATTATTCACCTGATACTTAACACCGCGTCCTGACCTGCTTTTGTTTCTCAAAGCGTTCTAGTTTTAATCCGTTAAACGTCGCGAAACATCCAAGAATCAGTTTAGCATCTGCACTAAGGTTACAAAAAAATCTACGGCTACACCTCTGACTGCGACAAAGCTCTGACCCTTTGAAACGTCTCCATTGCACTACGTTATTTTTTAAAAATCCGCATCCCTTTGGATCTGATTGTGTTTCCTCTTAGAAGAACAGATTTCATTGCAACACTTTGCCTTCCTGTATTTGTGGGTTAGAACCAAACCTAAAAACATTCGAGCGTTGCCCAAAGTGTTGCATAATGTATATTTTGAATAATGGCTGTAAAAATTCGAACCTCACTTTTATTGGTCTAAATAATATCATTAAAACTCTCAAATGTAATTCAGCTAATGCGATTCTGCTGGCAAGCCACTCTTGCATGGCAGGCATTTGCATATATTTGCATATATTTTATGATGCAATAGCACTTGCCTGTCCCAGGGAGATATTCAGATTCGCTCGGGGGGGGGTTATTTTATTTCCAAGTAACTGTTAAAAACAAAATTTGTATTGTCGTTAAAAAGTGATGATAATTTGCTCTCATTAATTATGAAACTAAATCCAGTTGTTTTGGGAGACTCTCCGACATCATCGGCGGCGTCTCTGATCAGTGAGCTTTTCACCGTCGGTGAGTCGAGGGCCTGTAGCACCTCTGCTGTCGTTCTTGAATTTAAAGAGTCGACGGTTTAAATGCGATCGGGATGAATCACCAGGATTTGTGATTCTCCATCCAAGCAGATACCAAGCAGTTTCAGATTCCCCGAATCGCATTTCAATATGTTGGCTGTGTCATGTTTTTGACACCGAAATGAAATTTCACGTTCAGCGCGGGATCGTGCACATCTCGCACGCATGACGCGTCCGGCGTGTGAGATGTTCCCGGGTTCATTTCTGCCTCGTAATTATAATAAGAACACGAGGAAAATCGGTTCATCTCTGAAAGCCCGTTCAGCACTGATACGGTTGAGAGAACATATCACGATGTTTCGCAGTGCTTCTGAGCGTCACAGTCACGATCATGCGGTCATGAATGATCGGGGTAAAAACTTCGCCTCAGCCATCGAGCAGCTGTTCAGGAGAACCTCCGGCCTCGCACATCAACGCGTTCCTCTCAAGTTCCTCTCTGAGCACTCTGAAACTTCCCTTTTAACGAGGCTCACAAAGCTTCTGTCACAAAGCTCAACTGCCTCTAAACAGGAAGTCGTCAAGCACCGAGCATGACGGTTGCGCAGGATCTCTTAAAAACCAACCAACCAACCAAAAAAAAAAAAAAATGGAAGGGGCGTGGCTAAATAAAGCCCGCCATCCCACTCGAGTCGCTTTGCACGTTTCGCCCACCTGAGTCGAACACGCATGCGTTATTGTATGGAAACAATTTCAACTCGAGATATCCCAGACCTCACAGCGTCTCGGACCTGATCCACCCGTCTGTCTCCTTATCAGTACATCAGTGACATTTTCGAATAATCTGCACTTTAATCTCAGCGTACAGAAGGAAACGCTCTAGCTCCACAGTGGGACAGATTAATTTGCACCACGAGACATCTGACGTTCAGTGCACCACTACAGGAGGATGTGGTTCACACACACACACACACACACACACACACACAATTTTTCAGGGCGTGCGATGGTAACGTTTTTCAGCTCTACAGGTACATACATGCCTGATGGTATGTGAAAAAAAATGCCTTAAACAGACATGCACCTGAGGAGCTGATAGATAGATAGATAGATAGATAGATAGATAGATAGATAGATAGATAGATAGATAGATAGATAGAAAGAAAGAAAATAAATAAATCTGATGCTCTGTTCAGCTCAAAAAGGCTGACTTGATTTATTAGAATTTATTTGTATTTATTAAAAAAATAAATACTGAGTATTTACTGAGTGCAGAGGTTCGAGGAACGAGGCGTTCAATGAGTGGCGAATAAGGGGAAGAGATTGGATTCATTCATTTTGCATTTTCATGGTCAGGAATGAACGACGGTCCTGTCTCTAAACACGTATTATATACAATCTCAATATTCCACCAGCCAGCACGTGTTCCGTGTCCGACGTTTGCACCGCTAAACCTTCAGAGCTCGACATCACTAACACGGAAGTCGAACGCATGAAAGTCTGTCTTCCCCGAAAACATTTCAACACCATCCCCACGGCGTAATAAATATCTGTCCCAGATTGCATCCAGTTCTTCTTTACACACATGGTTCAGGGTTCTGGATGCCAGATCCAGTGTGTATAAACATTACCATCATGGCGGCCATTTTGGAACATCAGCGAATCACTTTTTTTTTTTTTTTTACCTTAGCACGTGATGTTCACCCTACCAAGTGGCAAATCTGTTGTGGGTGTGGCCTGTTGTGCATTTTATTACTTCTGACCGTAAACCGCTGTAGCTGTATAAAGTATACAGTACGAGGGAGAATCAAAAAGTAACGGCGAAATCCATTTAACGCCTGGAACAGAAGTAACTCTGGGAACCTGAACACATCACTGTTCCACATCACTGCTCCGCATTTTGTCGTGTCGTTCATCGAGCTCCTGGATTCCTCCAGAGAAGAAGCTTTTCTTCTGCTCCCGAAGGCAGGTGAGCCCCGCTTCCTTTACGTCATCATCAGAGGTGAATCTG
>JAQMCW010000008.1:17186135-17196154 GCA_030068335.1 Chrysichthys cranchii | reverse complement strand
CCCCCCCCCCATTTTTTTTTTTTTTTTTTTTTTACAAACAAACTAACAAACAAACAGACAAAACACCTCGGTCATAAAAAGTATTAAAGTTAAAGACTTTATATAAAAAAAAAAAATAAAAAAAAAAACTCTTAAATATCTAACAAACCTTGAAAGAACCCTTTGATAGAACCTTTTATTTCCCTAAGAGAACGTAAGAATCCACCATTTTGGGCGCCTCGTTCCCAAAGATCAACCTCTGGAACCTACTTTAAAAAAAAAAAAAAAAATAAATAAATAATTATTTTATTCAACTTTTATCATTATCGGAGACACCGTCCTCCTCCTACGCGAGCCTGAAGCGACCGCGCGCCTGCTGGACGAGACGATCGCGTGTAGTCCTGTCTCAGGAAGATTTACTCCTTACTTTTCACGCACGCACGTGAAACTGACACGCCACTCTGTTTATCATTGTAGATAAAAGCCGTGAGCGCAGTGTGCGCGCGCGTTAAACATGTGGTCCTGTGCACAGGTTCAAACGATGCCCTATTTGGCTAATTAGCGGGCGTCCTGTCCGTCTCCCGACATGCCTTCGCTCCTCACATCTCCCGCGCACGTGTTCCGGCTCGTACCAGGCGCTTAAATTATACAACGATAATTAATAATAAAGCGTTTCCTTTCGACGTGAACCGGCCGTGACGTTGATCTTCAGAGATGCGCGTTAGCGTTGGATGAAATTTTCCAGCCCGAGTTAATTAGCTCGTCTTCCGCAGGCCACGTTCGAGCTGCGCCCCGTACCCCCCCCCCCCCCCTTCTCTCAGGGCAGAGGACGTCTAAACAGCGAGCTGCTTTCCAGAGGGGACCTAATTAGGGCCGTGACTCTCGGAAGGAAGTCGTTCTGACTCCTCGATTACCGTCAGTTCGCTTTTCGGCAATTTCTTACACGTGCTCGGGGTCGTCTCGGGTCGGCCGGAGTCGGGTTTCCACTCGGTCGCTCTCCAAACGCCGCGCCTTTAAGATACAGTGTTTTGCCCCTCCCCCACCCCCGTCCACTCGGCTGCCCTAATTGACCCACACTCGTCACGTGACGTGACGTGACGTGACATAGGGTCGCTTCTGACACAACATGGTGGTGATTCATGAGCCACGCACACATACACCCCCCCCTCAACTCAGAGTGATCATTTTAAACAGAAGTGCCCTCATCCACGAATGCTAATGACGCCGCTAAAGAAGAGGTCCGAGATCGCTTTCCTTCATTAGCATTCCTTTAAACCTAGCTAAGAGCTTCCCGGTGCTTATGTGGACGTCATGTCCATCCCGAGTGCACTCAGCCTGCGCGGAAGAACACGCCAGTGGCATACCAATCTTGTGCTTGGGACGCGCGTCCGTCGACACGCCGCCAGGTCTTTTGCGCGCCCGCAATCAAAGCTAATTAGATCAGAAGGAGCCGGGAGCTAGGTCCGGCGCCTTTCGCATGTCTGCGCGCGGATACGCCAGCCGTCTGCTCGCGTAACAGGATATCCGTCCCATTACGGCGGCAGGGCCGCTCCAGAGAGCGGCTAATGAATCAAGTGGCCGGCGCGGCCCACTCCTTTCTCCTCTAAGCAATGGGTGTTAAACGACTGCCTTCGGTGTGATTCAGACTAACAAAGTGGCTCCAGGAAGCGGGGAATCCGCGGCGAGGAAACGTTTACCGAGCCTCAGGACTAACGAGCTTCTCAGGTCCAAGAGAAAGCACCGTGAAGCTGAAGATAAACAAAATGGTTTGAATTTGTCTTCATAACAAGAAAAAGAAGAAAAGAAAGAAATTAAAAATAGCGTTAGCGATCATCAGCGACTAGTGCTAAGTTCAAGCTACCAGATTTGCATTCACGAGGCAGTGCGTGAGCGACAAAGCACTTGTGTCGCGCCGTCACAGGACAATAATCAACAAATCAGAACTCAGGCGTCAGACAAGCAGCATCGTCAGGAGCGTTTGCGCTTGAAAAGTTTTGGCACCCCAGGAATTCTCACCCCCGCGTAATATGCTGGCGAAATGCTGCGTCTGGTCCCCTCGGTGAACTCGGATGTCTGAAGAGGTCCTTGTCTGCGCACGCGCTGTACGTTTCCTCTTTGAAAAGGTCACACGTCCAGTGAACAAATGATGAATTCAATCATTAAACAAATAAACAAACAACCCAATGAGTCTCCGAGACGCTCCCGCGTTACACGGACTGCGACGCTGCAACGCTTATCGAAAATCCGCCTGATCCAAGAAGTCTCCTCACGCACACACACACGCACACACACAGAGTGAGTACTTTTCAGATGGAGGTGATGGTGCAGTCACAGTGGGATTAGCTCAAATTATTTACGCCGTCTCTGAGCTCCAGTCTCGCAGGGTTCCTCCCTCGCGGGCTTGAAAGGAGAAGAAGAAAAAAAAAAAAAAAGTCTGCCACTTCATCAGGAATGTGATATTAACGACCCTGGGAGTCCTCATGCACAGACAAATAAATAGATAAATAACTGAATGAATGAATGAAAATCTTGCGTACGGAATGCCAACTCCCAGACGCGCGCGCGGAACGCATTACACCGCGATCGCTCCTTGAGGTTGCCGTGAATCTTCCTGGAGTGAACGTCATAAAGCCTTTGCATGCTGACGGAGCGCCAATGGATGGCTCCTCCTCTTTCTCTCTCTCTCTCTCGTTTTTTCTTTCTTTTCTCTTTTTCTTTCCTGCCATGTGCTACAAGTCCAAAGGAAAAGACTCGTGCCCAAATCCCGCACAACAACCCGGAGTCCTTTTATGACTATCCACTGAGCCAGGATCGATTTATATACCATGATCAGATTCGGCGTCGAGGGCGGCACGCTGGTGTGGTGGTCAGCACTGGCGCCTCACAGCAAGAAGGTCCTGGGTTCGATCCCCGGGGTCGACCTACGCGCCTTTCTTTCTGTGTGGGGTTTGCATGTTGTCCCCGTGTCCGTGTGGGTTTCCTCCGGGTTCTCCGGTTTCCTCCCACAGTCCAAAGACATGCACAGAGGGGATTAGGCTAATCGGTGACTCTAAATTAGCCGTAGGTGTGAATGTGAGTGTGAACGGTTGTCTGTCTCTGTCTGGAGCGTGACCCGCCCGGGGTGAAACCCCGCCCCTCTCTCGCCATCCGAAGTCACCTGGGATTGGCTCCAGGTTCCCCCTGAACGGGATTAAGCGGCAGAGGACGAGATGAGATTCGGCGTTTAAAGCCGCACCCTTGCGCTCGGAACTCGAAGCTCTTTCTCTCACGGAGGGGAAAACAACCAACTAACACCACAAACGTGAAGGCGGGAAAGAGAAACGGAAGAGTTCTGGATCCCAACTGATCACGGGTTTATGTTAACCATGTAGTTACCGTCAAAGCGCCCTTAGAGCTCCGAATACTCTACGGTTTCTATAGTAACGCCTCGAGTCGCAAGGCGGCGCCCGTGTGGGAACAGCGACTCCGCCTCATCGTGCATGGGATTATTTTTATTTTCCTAAAACAGCACGAGTTCCTCAGTGCGTTACTCCTCACCTAACTTTTCCTCTTTTGTTTTTTGTTGTTGTTGTTGTTGTTAATGAGTGCGTCTCCATGACATTCCCGTGTCATTGCGCGAGGCACAAGCTGTCCGTCTGCGTTCGGGGAACCCGTCTGTCTGCCTTCTCTCTCTCTCTCTCTCTCTCTCTCTCTCTCTCAATGAATCGCTGCCTCGCGTTCGAAGGATTACGACACCTACCGAGATGTGCACCTGTCTCTCCTCGGGCATTCCGAGCCAAAAGAACGTTCCCGACGATTGTCCGGAATGGCCTGCGCTTCTCTAGAGAAGAGAAGAGAAATCCCTTTCCTTTTTTTTTTTTTTTTTTTTTTTTTTTTTTTAAAACTTCCTTTCACTTCGTTTCTTTCTTTCTTCCTCTTGTTTTTTTTAAACCCGTTTCGGTTCCGAATCCAGAAACTGCGCCGCCGCCGCTCTCGAGCCAACTTTCGGACGGCTTTAAATGTTAATCCGTTTCTCTTGCGCGAGTGCGCGCGGGATTTTATTTCATTTTTTTTCCCCTTCGAACGAGCCCACAGTGGGATCAATTTGCGCCGCGCTTTATGGCAGGTTCTTTTTTAGCGCTGTTTATTTACCGCGGGTTCGTGGCGTATATTAGAGCCCGGACCTTGCACGGCTCGGTGATGTGTTATAATTTTAATACGCCGAACGCGGCGCAGGGTGGGGGTGGGGGATGGCTCGGAATAATGGGCACGTATTAAATATTTACCAAACCACAGAAAAGGGGGGGGGTGAGTCGACATGTCCACTTGTCAGGCACATATGTTTGTTTGTTTGGAGGCTTTGTGCAGCTGCAGTGCATTCGTTCGTGGCCGTGTGGGACTCATCCTTCCTTTCACGACTCGCTATTATTCCTCCCCCCTCCGACCGCGATGTACACTGTATAATCCCACGCCGCGCGAGCAAACAGAGCGGACAAAGACGCAGCTGTCCGCGTGTCCCGATACACCTTGAGGGCACGTACGTGGACGAGGAGCGCCCGGTGAACCTCGGTTAGATCTCGACTCTTGGGGGTGTGTGTGTGTGTGTGGGGGGGGGGGGGGTGAGGATGAGGAAGAGGTGGGAACGGAGGAGGGATCGGTTTGTAAAATGTCCACGAAGAAAAAACATGTTTTTCTAAATAAATCAAACAAAAAAAGTGGACGCCACGCTTTCTATTTCTGGAACAGAAATGGGGGGAAAAAAATAAAAAATTCCAAGTGAAGCAAAATTATTTAAAGCCCTCGCCTCCTGAGCCTCGCCTTTGTCTCTCCGGCAGCACCTTGCTAGCCTTCTGGCCTTTGATGAGGCTCTCGAGGCTGTTCGACCCAGATAAAGTACAAAGATTGTACGCATTGGAGAATCAGCATTAAAGGCTTCTCCCTGCCCCTCCCCCTTCCCCCTGCCCTCTCCCCTCTCCCCGCCGCCACCCCTTTTTATTTTTTTCCACGACACGACGCGTTGCGTGCGAAACGGTGTCGGGAAAACGCTCGGCTCCGTTCGCTTCTCCTCTCACTTAATCATCAAAAGAAGTTAAAATGCCAGCAGACATAATGAGGTTGACTAGCGACAGAGCGTGCGAGGCTATTTTCCTCCTCCTCCTCCTCCTCCTCCACCTCCTCTTCGTCTTCCTCCTCCGTTTCTCTCCGCTTTTCCTCTCCGACGCAACCAAGATGCAAAACAAAGTAATTAGGTCGCTGAGAAGATCTGAAAGCTGACAAGAAGAAGAAGAAGAAGAGGAGGAAAAAAAATCATTCAAAATCAGCCAATTGTGCTTATTTACGTTGTTCTCTTTTCAATCGTATCAGATTCTTGCTCTCTCTCTCGCTCTCTCTCTCTCACGCGTGCTAGGAACCGGAATCAGGTTAGATTACTACTCCTCCGGCTACGCTCTGTATTAAAGAGAAAAAAAAAACCCCAAAACAAATAAACAAAGCAAGCGTTCATGTAACGACCCTAGTTCTTGAATTATTCAGCGCCTGAATGATCGCCAAAGACCCAAAAGTTCCGAACGGCACCGCCGAGGGGCGTTTGCGCGATAAGGCCTGCACTATCGCGGCTAATTCCGGCGTATATGATATTCCACATGCAAAACCACCTCGCTGCGCAAAGACTGCAGATGACGTCCCACGCCGTTGAGCCGTTATCCTACGCGATTCTTTGTCGATTTTCGACGCAAAGTCTCCGAAAGTCGCGCCTGGAGTTTCCGGGAAAGTTTTCGCGCGTGAAAACGGTGCTCGCGAGACTGTCGTGTGACTGTATGGGGATGAAATGCGTGATGTCCTACTCAACCACCCCTTATACACGAGCCTTGCTCCCGTTATTAGCTAGCTAGCTAGCAAGCACGCACAGTTAAACATGCTAGCACTGTACCAAGTACAGCTAGCTAGCATCTAAGATGATTTAAAAGCAAAAAAACAAAAACGAGCCACCACGGACACCCGTCTGCCACGGGAAGCTCGTCCGATTGCCGACATGGACGCAAGGATCGTTTTCCAGACCTCCTCTCGGTGACGGATTGTCCCTAGTTCTGCGTTCCTTACGGCTACGACGACGGACGTTCGGGCTTGCTTTACACACACTGCCTTTACACACAACGCCGATGTGTAGGTCTGTCCCCCCCCTCATCTATAACGCGATTTCTGTTTTAAATCACATTTAAAGTGCACTCCGCTCACCCTGCCATGAGAAAGGGCTGATGCAACGAGCTCGTCTCATTAGATTTATCTTCAACGGCTCGGAAACGATGCTCTTGACAAAGTGTGTTTTCCGGGAAAGCGCTAATGCCTCTGAAATCAGACTCCGAGGTCGCCGCGTGACCGTACGCCTCTAATTACGCTCCACGATGAACAAAAAATAAATAAATAAACAAATAAATAAATAAATAAATAAATAAGGGAAGCTGAAATGTGGCTTCCTCGAGGGCTGGGTTAAAGATTGGCGTGTAACGCGGCTCTCGGACGGATAGCTAACATATTGTTAGCCTTTGGCAAATGACTTCATAATGACTTCATGCATTACGCTGAGCGGAAGGCGCGACGAGCTCGGAATGACGCGGAACGATCACGAGATCCATCTGAAATTAGAGCAGCAAAATAACATGAAAATACATGCTCTCTGCACCAGATCGGGAAGGAGCCTCCTGGGTGGGATCGGGAAGGAGCCTCCTGGGTGGGATCGGGAAGGAGCCTCCGGGGTGGGATCGGGAAGGAGCCTCCGGGGTGGGATCGGGAAGGAGCCTCCGTTGTCGGACAGGGAAAGAGTCTCCAGCGTTGGATCGGAGTGAGATCTGGAAGGAGTCTGTGGAGTGAGATCTGGAATGACTCTCCAGAGTGGGATCAGGAAGCTACTCTCATGAGCTCTAATGAGAGCGTTCTACTCTAAAGCTCACTCCAGAACTTTATGAACCTTCCTCTCCTGAAGATTTAAAGAACGACGCAGACATTTTGAGTCCTGAGCTCCAGAGGGTTCCTTTGGACAGTTTTTTTCCACCCGCTTTGTTCTCGATGGGGTTCATTTCTAATGAGCTGCCTGCTAGCTGGAGCGTGGCTCTTTTACGGGGGGGGGAAAATAGGCGGTAAAGGCCGCTTTAATCTCCCGTCGAAAGCTCGTCCGCGCTCAGATTCGTCCCCCCGCTGAGCGAACGGCGGAGAAGAAGAGTGAGATCGGCGCTGGACAGGGGTTACGAGCCGACATTGTTGCGAGCTGACACTTCTTCATTCGGATGTGTTAAACACAGAGGAGCCAATCTCTCAGCGGTGCCGTAATTACTCTGAGGCGGCCGGAAAACACACACACACACACACACACACGGTAAAGGTATCAGATCTGAATCTGTCCTCTCTCCCTCCGTCTTTCACTTTACTTGTTATGACAAAGAAGAAAAAAAAAAAGTGTGCTCCAAACTCACAACTAATCACCAAGTCTACAGTGGGGTGCAAAAGTTTGCCCCCCCCCAAAGAACAAGACAAAGTGTGCACTTTTCTCTGCATTCTCAAACCTGATTGGTCGGTTTCCACAGTTTCCATGACGGGTGTACATCGATGCGCTCGTTCGATATGTTAGCGTTTCCACAGCAATGTGTTCTGTGTGTCTATCACTCGTTTGGGGAAGGAGTCTCCAGTGTCGGTGCTTTGTCTTGGTAAAAAAAAAAACAACAAAAAAAAAAACGTCTTTTCTCATATTGTGGATGTTTTGTCCCCGGATACGCCCATAGTTCAACATTTTTAACGTTTTTGTATGATTAGGGGCTTCCATGAGCTGTGAACCCGAGGTATGGTTTTAAGCTAGAGGGGGGTACGAACTTGTGCACTCGAGCATGTTAAATGAAGATTTAAAATGACCGTCGTGTTTTATTTTAGATCCTTAGACCAACGTGACCTCTTCAGCTTGCCCAGGACGTCCTAAAATGTTCTATATTCGACATCGCCGCTTCGTCCGCTACGATACGACGCGCCTTTTCAAGACGCTATTCCGTGCTCCCGGCGCTCCGGACCACCCAATCGCTCCACCCTGAGCTCCGAGACGGACCCCGAGGACCGTGGGAGGAATAAAGGGGTGAATAAGCGAAAGCTTTTACTCCAGGTTTCACCCCCGGATCCCATCTACATGCTCCCTCTGAAGGATTCCATCATAAAAACACCTCACGAGGTGCGGGTGATTTGACATGCCGCGTTGCTGGCTTCCGCGCGCTGTGCCAATAAATAAATAAATAAATAAATAAAGTAAGTAAGTAAAAATGAATAAATAATAAACGAAAACACTGCTTTGTGAAATGAGGAATAGCGATGCGGTGCCAAATAGTGCAACAGCTGCAAAAGCAAACAAACATTATTATGAATGCCAGCGACTAATCACTCACACACACACACACACACACACACATACACACACACAAACACATGTGCCCGGCGAGGCCTAGCAGATGGTCTCCGCCCCCGTTTCCATCCATACATCACCTTTCTCTCTCTCTCTCTTTCTCTCTCTCTGAGCCGATCGTTCAAGCACAAACACAAACTCACACACGCACACACACACACACACGTCCCTCCTGTTTGCAATCAAACAATAACCGGGCCGTATTGAGCGCGCGCAAACATGGCAGACAAAAGCCGGCGTCCTTCTGAGTCTCTCTGCTGGGCGTGCGTCTCTCGCTGCTCACCGAAGGTTACGGAGGCTCATCATCTCCCGATGACACGGACTATCGCGCGTTTCATCGACTTCCGCGGCCTGCTGAAACCCGAGAGCACGGTGCGGGAGCGAGCGCGCTGTGTGGCACGCGTTGAAATTAAACAATACCCACCTCCACCTTCACACACACACACACACACACACACACTTTGTTTGGGTGTCCCTGTTTTGTTTTTTTTGTTTTTTTTTTTTAAACATTACGTGACATTTTCCACGATTCCCGTTTTAAACCTACCGACCTTCATTTGCATACCAGAAGCTCATTGGCTCTTAGATTTTATGACACGATGACGCTCGGACGCCCGACGTCCACAAGTTCTCCTCTCACGCATCGTCCGTTTGTTTCTTTCATTACATTTTCTTTGTAATTCTAACTTTGAATTTTGTGCAAAGTAAACATACCTCCCGACCTCGATTCGCGCCCTGGGACCTGATTGGCTCTTGTATTTCCGGACGCCTTGCGCGACGCTCCCTTGCGAGACGTTCCGATTTTCTGCTTGTTTGGAACCCGGGGATTGGTTTGACTTCCTTGTTTGAGTTTGTTTTTTGTTTTGTTTTATTCCCCCTTTCTCTTCCCTACTTAAGCGGCGTTGCGTTCCCGGCTCCGCTTCGAGCTCAGATCGTCCCGTGTAATATTTTTCCGATCGGCTCAGAGCACTCTGAAGCTCTCGGTGTTTTTCTTGTACGTGCACAAAACTACGTCTTCATCCAGACAAGAACGAATCCCGGGTTCGCCTCGGGTTTGGTTTGTTCGTTTGGTCCCCCCTTCCCTGAATTTCTCGTCGAAATCAAAAATAAATAAATAAATAAATAACTAAATAGATGCTAAAAAAAAAAAAAAAAGCCGGAAATTTCCTGGTTGGTTGCAGGAGGGGGGTGGAGAGGAATAAAAACGCAGGCTGGATTTGAACGCGCACGTTGCGCGCGTTTTTTTGCGAACACACACACACACACGCACGCACGCGCGCGCGTACGTGCGCTCTCCAGCTGAGCCGACGTTAAACGAGCGACTCGCCACTTTTAATCATCTCTAATTCCTCGTCCTGGCTGAATTCTGAAAGTCGCGGCGTGGCGCGTCCTCTCGTTTCTGCTCGAGAAAATGAAATAAAATAAATAAAATAAATTAAATAAATAAATGAATGGATATGTATATATTTTATAAATGATGACAAAATACTTTCGATGCTTCCATTAAAAGTCTTTTTCCTCCTCTATATGTTTCTGTCCACGAAGAAGGAAAAAAGAGCAAGAGAGAGAGACAGAGTGTGTGTGTGTGTGTGTGCGCGCGGGGGGGGGGGGGGGGGGGGGGGGTGGG
>JAQMCW010000008.1:17160780-17171236 GCA_030068335.1 Chrysichthys cranchii | reverse complement strand
TAAAATTGTAAAATTTCTCAGTTTAAACATTTGTTATGTTATCTATGTTCTGTTGGGAATAAAATATTGGCTCATGTCATTTGAAAGTCTTTTCGTTTTCATTTTATTCAAATCTAAAGAACGTCCCAACTTTTCTGGAATTCGGGTTGTGTATATATATATATATATATATATATAATATACATACACACAATATACGCAAAAATAAATGACTCATGAGTGATGGGTTTCTCTTCCATAATTCTAACCACAGCCTCAGAAATAAACGCACCAAACTTCCGTTTCCCTTGCCTTTGGTATCTTGAGTTTGTGTGTGTTTTTTTATTTATTTTTCCCCTTCTTTTTTGTTCACCAGGAAAGGTGAATAAAGCACATTATTTATAAATAATTTAAGTCACATAATTGGACCTTAAGGACCCTTAAATGCCCTTTAAAGCTAATTAAAGTTACTCCACATGAACCTTCCCTCAAAAGGTCCCAAAAAACCCCTGCCCCCTCCTTAGCACCGCACCCTCAAACCCGAGCTGTCGCGCCATCCGAGCGTCTATCCGCGAACTGGTGAAATCAGGGTCGCCTCCATTTTTATCGCTATTTTTCTACCCAGCATCCTGTGACGACTGATGTATATTTACGTCCTCAGATCGGTTACCCGTACAGGCGGCGTCATAGACTTAACAAGCGTCTTAACAAACATGTCCGCGTGATTACTGAGCTAAAGTCTCCGCCGTGAGCCGCCATGTTGGTTTGAGGTCGCTTGCTGAACTCGTCGTTCAAGAACCCAGACGAAGTTATAATTCTAGCACGTTTAGATATTTATTTCAAGCACAATTTGGGCGCAAGTCAGTTTACATGACAGTAATTACGGAAACAGATGGGAGCTCAAAAACGCGCCACTGCAGAGACACCGGGCTCGATGACTGCACCGGGGACGACTGGGGGGCCGGTGAGAAGGGAGGGGAAGTCGAGATTGCGCAGCATCTGAGACTGCCTTTCATTAGCGCATGTGTATGTGCGTATGTATGTGTGTGTGTGTGTGTGTGTGTGTGCGTGTGTGTGTGTGTGTGTGTGCGGGCGTTCAGAAATGTAGAGTCGTTTGTTATCGTGTGCTTACCGTCGCGCGCTACAGGGCCTGCGGTTTGATTGCCGGGTGGGACGAGTCGCGCGATCCTTAGCACCTCCGCGCATCTGGCTCACAGGAAAGCGAAATATCGAAATAAATAAAGAAAGAAAGAAAGAAACAGAAAGGCACTTTCTGCTTGTCCACCCCCAGCTTTTTAGGCTGACAGCGCCTGCTGATTTGCGCTCCTGTCGATGCAAGGAGACGTCGCTGTCCTTTTAATTGGTGACAAAAACAATCCGCGGCGCAGTTAATCGCCTCGGTGGAGACGCGCCAAAAAACAATCAGCTCTCCCTTCCTCTTTCGTTATTTCTTTTCTTTCCGGAGATCCAGGACAAGAAAAGCGAGAGCTCGTGCATCACGGCACGGGGAGGTTCGGGTCAACGGTGAGGGGGGTTAATTGGATGGCTGCAGGAGCGCGCATCATAACGAGCGATGTGCTTGCGACTAATTGATCCCACAAATCACAGATTGCGCATTACAGCGAAATAAAGCGGGGAAGAAAGCGAAGCATGTGTAGGGGCGTTCTTTTAAAGCCGATTCGTTGTGACACGTCGTGCCAAATCCTGTGCGGCTCCCCGGCGCTGCCATTACACTGCTTTAGCTTCCATTAACGTGTCACTTTCCGTCGGAGCACGCGGACGGCAAAGGAATGCGTTGTGACAGCACCGGGGGCCTGCCACGTGCACCGACACCAGGAGGAGCCCCGGAGCTGACACGCGCCGACAGGAGTCCATTAATTAAGCGCTTAACATGCACACGCTGGAACATTTCAACATCCTCCGTCCTCCGCCAACTTCTTCTTTCGGAGTAAAATAAAAGCTAGCAATAATAATTATAAAGCTCATGATATAAAAAGGCACATGCAGATGCACATCTACACAGATGCTGGGAGGGAGATGAAGCAGAAATGAGGCAGAACACTTACCACTGCTTCCAGCTCCAAAAAACGTGGGAAATGAGATTTCAGACCAAAGGGTGCTTTCGAATCATTACTGATAATTTAAAAAACTGTGCTGATGTGCTGGATAAAAACCAAAAAAAACCAAAACAAAACAAAAAAAACCCCAACGAAAACCCAAATATCTGTTCTGTATCTTTTCTTTCACAAAGAAGCAAACAGTGCGGAAGAGCCTCGTTTGAACGGTTTTATAAACTCGCGTGAACGTTTTTTTTTTGTAGCGATAAAATGAGCTAGTGATTTAAAAAGCAAAAAAAAAGGACAGGACGGTCGCTAAGGCCGGGCGTGAAACGTTGTTAGATCGATCGGTGTGCACTTTTTTTTCCTGAACGGATCTAAAAGCCTACCAAACCTAACGAGGGCTAGGCTCTAAGTGGGCGGCTGAGGTTATTTTAGGAAGTCCTAAAATAATCCCGATTAGCAAGAGAACGGATTACGGTTATGTTTAGCCACTCCCTCAAAACTACAAAAAAAAGCAAAGGGCTGAAAACTTAAACTAGAAAAATTGGTAACAAACGAGGAAGGAACAACTCCTGTGTGTGACGTGTGCTAAATCTTCCAACAATGCAGCTCAACCATTGTGGCTAGTTAGCTAACACTGACATGCTCTAACCAGGGGCGGTTCTGTGGGGTGGCATGGGGTGGCAAGGGGTGGCCACCTGAAAAAAATGACCTCCTTAGGTAACTCCAGGTGTAGACTAAGGCGAAATATATTTATCTATGTAAATATATTTTGGACCCTCGGGTTGCGAACGCGTCGGGTGGTGAACAAATCGACGTCCGAACTAAAATCCGCGACTGATCTACAGGAAGCCAACCCACGCTTCATGCCACAAACATTCCGGTCAAGCACTTGTGTTGTGAACGTGTTCAACGAAACATTAAAATTTCTTACGCGGAAATTAGTACGGACTCAGGAACATGAACGCCACGTTTCTTCTGGAAATCCTCGCACGAACAATTTTCCGAATAAATACGCTTGTACCCGGCGTGGAAGCAAGGTTGTTGTTTTGTGTGTGTGTGCGTGTGTGTGTGTGTGTGTGTGTTCTAATCTCTAGCTTTGCATCGTAAAACAACAGAGACATCCGTACTGCAGGAACGCTGCAAAGGGACGCTGTGCCGGAGTCATTAGCATATCATTAATTAGCCTCCCGCTTCCTGATGATTAGCGGAGAGCAAAGGGCCTCCGCAGGGACGCGTCTTCATTTGGGAGGCTGGTAGGAGGCGAAAAACAGTCGGAGAAGCGAACGGCTCTAGAAACGGCTGAATTAGGAGCTCTGCGGGGCTTCGGTACAGCCAGAGGGCGCCAACGAGACACGGTGCAAACATTTCCCGACGACCCGATGCGCGGAAAGGTTTTAGCGCTCAAGAAATGAAGCGACAAATTTTGAAAGCGGATCGTCCTGAAAGCTTAATCAGCTGACGAGCAGGAGGGGGGAAGTGCAAAAGTTTTGTCCCCCCCCCTCCCCCCCTGTGTTTTTACGTACATTGTGGATTGTTGCCATGTTTATTATTTTTTGTTTTTTACATTATGGAATAGTTGCGAGGTCGCAAAAGGTGACGCGAGACGATAGGACGAACAGGGCGACGAAATCGAACTTGTAAGAGCGAAGGAATTCTTCGGGGTGTCGGATTTCCACAAATAAACCTGAGCATTGAGTCGAATGCAAAAGTTTACACACACCCCCCCCGACACACACACACACACACACACACACACACCATATTCTTAAAAACTATAAGGGGGGAAATTGGGAGAAGGGGCGGGTGCGTTAACCTGTGTTTTAGATTAAAGTCTTTTTATTTGTATTTTATTTTTGAACGATTTGGATTTGAATTTTTAGAAACCGTGTGTAACGTGGCATACTTCTAGCGAAAACGTCAAAACCGATAAATGGGTTTTTTTTTGCCTTTGTTTTTGCGCTGGAAGACGGATGGCGATGCTACTTTTCGCATGTCAAACCCCCCCCCCAACTTTCTGAGCGCGAAAAGTGCAAAGTGCCCAAAATTACACTTTGACCCTGAAGTGATCCCAAATCTACACACATCCAAAATCTATTTCTAATCCGGGTAATGACCTGACTCCACACGGCTCCATTAGAAAATTACGCTAAGCCTGCAGGTTAGCCGCACGGCCCTAAAATCAATTGATGGATTAAACAAAGCAAATCAGGCATGCCACAAAAAAACCCCAACAAAAAACAAACGATCCTCGTCACTTCTTTCCAAATGAGCTGTTCCCCAACACCAGCGTGAATTACCTCCTCCAGTTTAAATAACCACCGATGTGTACATAATACTTTTCTCTTCCTTTTTTTTTTCCCCCCTCCCCAGCATATTCGTTCAACTCCCACAGCTCATTAAAAGCCCTTCCATTTATTTGCTGTGTGCTCAGGTCCTTAAATCTGCCACAACACACGAAAGCAGGCCAATTCTGTTTCTCCCTGCAGTGTTAATAGAAGGCGCACGCTGTTTCCTCATTAATTATGGCGGTGTGGAAGAAACATCGCGCCTCCGAACGCCTCCGAGAGAACCGTCTCCCGAGCAGAACGCCCGCAGCGGGACGCTTCCAGGCCTAAACACCCGCCTGGAGGTCACATCTGGACATCACGTCACGTCGTGTCACGTCGCATCACGACCGGACGTGTTGGATTTCATCTCCGTCCCGTGAGGGTGTTGTTCACCTCCTTTTCGCAGCCCGCGCTCGCTTACATAACTTCACCTCTGAAGAACTGCTTTGGGTTTTTTTTTCCCTCCACGCCGCCGATTTGAACTCCGGACCTGTCGTCCCGCTTAGCAGATGTTCTGCGTGAAAGCACTGTCGAGTGAGTGTTATTTTTATTAATGAATTAGAGTTTGTTGTTATTTCAGTTACAGTGGAACCTCGGGTCACGGACGCCTCCAAGCACGAACAAATCGCTTCTCGGGACGGATTCAGTTCGTGAGTCGAGGTAACACGGTATTTAAGTGCAAACTAAACCCTGTGGTGCACGTGGAACTTGGAGGGGGGGGGGGGGGGGTAGAATTATTAAATGATTTATTACATGAAGAACCTTTAAATTAAATGAAATTAATATATAAGAATCTTTTATTTATAGATTTTACTTATAGGACGCATTCCGATACCTGTTTTGTTTGTTTTGGTTTTTTTTGTCCAAAACTGCTCCTCCTGCTGCTCGACGTGGCTGTGGAACACAAACCAAACAAAGTGCTAATCTTCCCCTTCCTCTTCCTCAAACACAACCTCACAGACTGATAACACAACTCCAATTTTGTCAGTGGGCTGAACAGGGGCAGGACTACGTCACGCAGGACAACGCTCCACCCACGTCTCGGACCACCTCCCACGGGTGCCTGTGTGTGGTGCGTTACCCGGATACGAACTTTACCTGACTGGGGAACGTTTTTCTGTAGTGCTACTCAGGAGCCAAGCGCTTGTGTTGTCTAAAAATGACCTGACGTCCAAAAAAGAACCAAACACGACCATCTTGAGGAGATTTAAAAACGTTAAAGGTTAAAATTATGACCCTTAAAAACTCTGAAGTTTGTCTCCTGGGCTACGGAGAACGTGAAGAACCCGTACTCATCCGAAGAACCCTTTTTGTTTTGTTTTAACTAACGCCGAAGTGTTATGCAAGTAATACCATGCAGTGCAGACGATGAGAGAAACAGATAGATAGAGAGAGAGAGAGACAGAGAGAGAGAGAGAGAGAGAGAGAGAGAGAGAGAGAGAGAGAATGAATAGGAAAAAAACCAACTGAAAATAACGCCGGAACGTTGACATGGATGGAATTAAGGCTGGCTTGCGGTAATTATCCAGCTGCTGGAGCGCCAGGGTGGCACGCAGGAAAATGAGCGCCAATTATTAAATGCACCGCAGAGAAGATAGAATGCTACACGAGCCCGGCGACACGACCCACGCTGGCTCATATCCGCTCGATAAATGTTCGACCGATGCTCAAGACGAGCATCAATATCCCGTTCGCCTCCTGGATACGCCTGAAACGTTTCCATGAGGAAAAAAAAAGAAATAAAAACCGAAAATGGCCTTGTTCGTCCGTCATGTTGCGCTCTTGTGGGCGGTCCAACGCGGAAAACCTCCGGTAAATATGTGAACTTCCCAGAGGACGTAAAGCCCTTACCGCGTTGTGCTCGCGTGTACGTCGGGAACGGCGTAACTACACGCGCGAGTGCTGTTCAGGTGTCACGTGAGAGTTTTAGACACATGGGGCGGGGCTTGGGTGAAACGCACGACTCCATAACACAGGAAGTGACCACTGAAGTACGTTGCTAGTTTTTATGAAATCACGTGAGCGAGGCGAGATCGAAACGAGCAATTCATCGCCTGGATCGGCGCTCGGCGTCTCTTGCCTCCTTAAGCAGGAGCTCCTGAAGTCGTTTGCGGCGTATTATCCCGGGACTTATTAGCTCGGTGTAGCGTCGCAGGCCCTCATAGCGAGATAACCCTTAGCCAGTCTTATCACCTACGCACAAAAGCGCCGCGATCCAATAGGCCTCTGTGTAATCCATCTCTGTCAGGCGCATTACGGAAATTACCTGTCACAAGCATCATGGACCAGATCCTGTGATTAAAACACACACACACACACACACACACACACACACACACACACACACACACACACACACACTTGTGTTGGCTGCATGCTTGAAAAGTATGTTTCTTGTGTCGCGTCTTTTTCCTGTTCTGGATTAGGGGCTAATTAGGAATGATGACGCTGATGCAGAACCATCCTTCGCTATCGTTCATTCAGATAGCCAGAATTATTATTATTATTATTATTATTATTATTATTATTATTATTATTATTATTATTATTATAAACAGAACAGCAAACATGGAAAGGCTTGCAATTTGTACTCACGCAGATGGCGTTTCTCTTCGCATCACCCGTAGGATTTCCCAGAGAATATCCACACACACACACACACACACGGGCTTAACCCTAGTTTAAAATACAAATGACAACGATCCCATCGATTGAAAATGTTCCAGGGTGATACATTTGTTAATATAAAAGTCTAACAAACCGCTTTGCGCTGGCGGCGTGCGCAAACGGCACGGCGATGTCAGAGGTCTTTCTTTATTTCAACTGTTATACGCTTAGGCTTCTTACTCTCACTACCATTTCCACTTACTTGGGACCCGTAATGAAGCTTATAGAGCAAAAATGAAGGAAACACAATGGAAAAATGCGTCGAACACGTTCACACCACGAGTGCTTGAGCGGAACTGAATGTTTGTGGCGTGAAGCGTGGGTCGGCTGTATGTGTACGTCAGGCAAGGATTTGTTCGTTGGTCGTGACAAAATCTGTTCAGGAATTTAGCTCGTACGTCGATATGTGTTCGCCGTCCGACGCGTCCGCGAGCCGAAGCGTCACTGTACTTATAGCACGGAAAACGTCCCAAGCCTCGCCGTAGGATCCCGATAGATATAACGACTTATTTAGGTTCATCTATGAAAGGGTTTAACATTTCCCCGACATATCCCGAGTAAAAATGTCACCTCGTCTTTATGGATCAAAGTTATATCCGACGCCTTTCCGCGCCGCCCATAATTCTGTTTAATACCCCGGGTCTGTCTGTTAGGGAAATGTATTCACAGTCACACAGCACTTTTTATTTTTTTTGTGGTGGCGGTGATTGGTGTGTGTGTGTGTGTGTGTGTGTGTGTGTGTGTCTCAGAGTGTCTTATCTGCATCCAAATCCTGCCCGATGTACACGCAATGACCCGTACGCGGAAATTTCCCATCCATCTCCGCTTTTTTTTCACTTTTCCCCCCCTGCACTCTGCTGTCTCATTAAAATGGATATTAAGAATATTTTTCGAAGGAAGAAAGAAAATAATAAATTGCATACGGACACAGATATGCTATGACCGGACGGGCTGCGAACAAACACGGATACGAATAGGAGGAGCGCTGGGATTTTTCTAAAAGAATTTACATTTTTTTGCCACAAAAATTCACCAAAATTACGTTTTTTTTTGTTTTTTTTAATGTTTACTTGAGGCCACGCCCACTTCGGGTTGAAATTCGGCAAACAGTACGTATCGGGCCTCTCCTGCGATCATGTAAATGCGCGAACGTTCGGTTTCGCCGCGGTGCAGGGTCGAGAAAATAAGCCTGCATTATCCAACATCGCCGTCGGCGACTTGCCGGTGGACAGCTGCCTGCTAAATAATTTAAACCCGACATGCTAGCTACATACAGACACACACACACACACACACACACACACACAGAAACATATATACACATACATACACACCCCTCCCACACTCACACACATTTCTTTTCTTCATTGCTGCTGTACATCGCTCTAACGATGCACCACTTTTTATTTATTTTTATTTTTTAAAAGGACTTTTCATAACACGCTGTTTACTTTGGGCCGCAGTCCACCTGCTCCGAGCACAATGCATTACAATCACAGGCTACACAATAGCTGTAGGGCAAAAGCAGCACAAGCGATCATTAACGGCATGTGGCTCTTACACACACACACACACACACACGCACATGAACACAAAAGAGCCGTAATGCGATGTCGTTATGCAACTAATCGCCAGCGTTTGCGTCTTAAAAAAATCGTTATTCTTCATTTAGGTTTGCGTTCGCCGGGTCGGACCCAGAAGTAAAGCTCGCTCATTTTCTTCCTGAAAAGCTCTATTCTATTATCTCGGCCCTATTTTTTTTTTTTTTTAACTTTTCTGTCATTATACGCGCCGATAATGGAACGAAATCCCAAGGAGTCGCTGCAGATAGGACGATACGGCTGAGGAAAATAGCGCGCGAGTCCGCCGAGGCAGGTCTTTCTGACGGCGCTTTGTCATGATAAATAGCTCGCTAATGTACACGGCGCGCGGCAGAGGAGTAGACTGAACGTCCGTGCTCGCTCGTACTCATCCTCCGACGCTTTTCAATAGAGCGCGAGGCGCGGGAACGCTCCCCGCGGGCAGTTCCCACAACACCTAACGTGGAGCGAGGACGCGCTCAGCTTAGCTCGCTGAGCTAATGATGGTCGCCATTGTTTCAAAGGTTTCCTAGAAAAAAAAGGGCTGTGCGTGTGTGTGTGTGTGTGGTTTTATAGCATACTGAGGACCGATGGTCCCCGTAAGGATAGGAACGTCTGACAGAATAGAATTCTATGCTACGTCAGGGTGTATTCGGCTAGTAATAAAAACTAAAAAATGAAAACGTGCGGACAGTGGAAGGTCCTCATAAGTATAGTTAGGCAAGCCTGTGTGTGTGTGTGTGTGTATGTGTGTGTGTGTGTGCGCGCGTGTGTGTGTGTGTGTGTGTGTTTGCATTTGGGGTGTGGAATATGGTGTCATATTTTTGAAAAGACTAAAAAAAAAAAAAATGTCCCCACAATGATAGCGCCATCTGACAGGTTTGATTTTGTCTGGACAATTTTTCTGGTCCCCAGAAAGAAAAAAATGACTGCCTCGATTGATTTTTTGTGTTTTTGTTTGTTTGTTTATATAAAAAAAAATAATTTAAAAAACACACACTGCTTTTGTTAAAGTAAATCAATAAGTAAATCATTAATTAATTAAAAAAAAAAATTCAATGTTTGTGAGTCAAAATATTTACTTTGAGGCACTGAGTATAAGGTTAGTTAGAGGTAGGATTATGTCAGTGGAAGGTCCTCATAAGTACAGTTCCACGGATCCGTGTGTGTCTGCGGTTCTTTTTTTTTAATTATTAATTTAAAAAAAAAAAATTATTTCATTTTTGCTTGTTTGGGATATTCCTGGGGGAAGCAGGATCTCGTGGGGGACTTTCACTTGGTCCCCATGAGGAAAGCTTTAATTTTTTTATTTATTTATGCATTTATTTATTATTTATTTAATTTGACCCCAAAAAAAACCCCCTGCATCATTTTTTTTAAACGATAGCCTAAAGCGTTTCTTTGGATGCTGAGGTTACAGGCTACTTCGGATTACGCCAGTTGAGGGGTTATCGCACCTCACAAGACTAGGGACATGGGAATGTTTGTACACAGCTTAATGGGGACCACAAATATCCCCACAAGGACAGGAATACCTGACGGTTTTCGGCTTGCACGGACGTTCGGCTCATCCGCATGAGGAAAACTGACTTTCGCGTTGAAAGTGAATGTCCTCATGAGGATAGTGTGTGTGTGTGTGTGTGTGTGTGTGTGTGTGTGTGTGTGTGTATGTGTGTGTGTGTGTTTGTTTTAGGGGTTGGAAATGAATGCTGGGTCAACTAACAGAGGGAGAGAGAATAAAAGAAAGAGCAAGAGCGACTCGCTGTGTGTGTGTGTGTGTGTGTGTGTGTGTGTGTGCCTGCTCTAGCTGAGATTTGTGCAGAAAAAAATTATGTCTCGT
>JAQMCW010000008.1:17092720-17107857 GCA_030068335.1 Chrysichthys cranchii | reverse complement strand
TTGAAAAGTTTTCCCCCTCCCATATACTAATGTGCCACAAACAGGAAGTTAATATCACCAACCATTCCCATTTTATTTAGGTGTATCCATATAAATGGCCCACCCTGTAGTTTGAGACTGTAACTAATTTGGAAGGCAGATGGCAAATAGGATCCTAAACTGAGCATCACTTGTTTAGTATTTTGTCTTAAAATATGGTAGGAATATTTGGCACAATTTTTATTTCTAAATCATCAGTAATGATTGCTACCAAGGAGTTTAAGACATAACTTGTCTTTTAAGCTGTACATTAATAGTATATACTGTATATATTTCAAATCTTTTAAAACAGTACCATTAAGCAATTATTGCAAAGTAATATTTAGTAGGGAGATGAATGTTTACATTTTCTTAAATCTCATTCTAACAAAGTCTTACTATTGTTATGTGCAGAGTTGACCCTTTACTATTAAAAAAGTATATAAAAATGTTCATAAAATGTAAGGTATTCCAATAGGACTGTGACTGCACAGACGTTATGGTGGTGTTTCATTCTCAACACCCTACTGACAATGACAGTAGCAATATGGGCATGAGTCTACACCTATATAGTCAAGCTTGTGGACACCTGACCATCGCACTCATACATAATTCCTGTCCCAGATTGTTGCCACAAAGTTGGAGACACACAATTATCCAGAATTCTCTAATGCTCTAGCCATATAAATTCAGTTCACTGAAACTAAAAGGCCTAAACTTGTTCCAGCATGACAATGCTCTTGTGCACACAATGAGCTCTATGAAGACATGGTTTGCCAAAGTTGGTGTGTAAGAACTCAAATGGTCTGCAGAGAGCTCTAACCTCAAGCTCACTGAACACCTTGGGCATGAACTGCAGCACCGACTGCACCTGAGATCTCCTGACTTTTCATCAGTGCCTGACCTTGTTAATGCTCTTGTGACTGATTGAACACACATCCCCACAACCATCCTCCAAAATCTAGTGGAAAGACTTCCCAGAGGACTGGAGGTAATTATAACAGCAGAGGGACTACATCTGGAATAAGTGGGTCAAAAACACAAGAGTGTGATGGTCAGGTGTCCATAAACTTTTTACCATATAGTGTATCAGTTATACCAACTATACTGGAAGTTTTAAAGCACTGTTGCACTGAGAATGAATAGAAAACCAAAAATATCTGATCAACGGATCAGGGACCTGTAATTAGAAACTAATCATGAGAATGGTTAATAGAAGATCCACACAGTGGACGGAAACAGACGGACTGTAAGCATGTCTTATTCAACTAATTTAGGTGCTTTTTTTTAATTTCACTGTATAATACAATTGACTCCTGTAGATTCAATGTCTTTAATGTACACACATACCCAAAGGAGAAAAAAGGTCTCATAAAGGTAACGTATACTAGTGTTCATCACACGTGAAACGCACCACAGCGTGACACAGTGAAATTACTTCTCTGCATTTAACCCATTCACCAAGTGAAGCAGGGGGCAGCTGAACAGCGCAGCACCCAGGGAGGGTACCTTGCTCAGTGTACCTTGTTGGTCCTGGGCCTTGAACCCACAACCTTCCAACTGAAGGGCCAATGCCCTGACCACTAGGCTACCTCTACCCCCATAAAGTGGTGATAAAGCTTCTGTACCTCATATGACCATACCAGCAACACACAGACAGAGAGAGCACTGTGTCAATGTCACTGCTGTGCCGAGAATGAAACCTACCAATATTTGGTCAGCTATGGTGCTGTTTACACTAATGGATGCATGGAGAGGAAGGACACAAAGCAGCAGATAAGATGTGTCTGTGTGTGGGCTAAAAGCCAAGGAATGTAGATACAATAGAAAGTAGTTCTACCTGATAACCTGGCAACTCTGTTTATAATGCAAGGGTTAGTTTTGCATTCCCTCATGCAGTTGAAAGTATTATGTTCATCTTATATGAACTAAGTTCTAAATATTATAACCAGTAACATCCCCAACAGGCCTAGTGTATGTATTTCCTGTGGAATTAAGACGCTCTGGGATGATGTGCAAGCACCTTTCACCATGGAACACTCAATGTCGAGTTTCAGTGACTTTACACTGCTGTTTAGACTGGAGAGCAGCAGCTTGTTGTACACAAGAACACTACCTATAAAAACATCACTCCAGGTTGGTTCGAATGCAGGTTTTATTAGTGCATTAGGTTGATCATCTTCAGTGTGGTTTGCCGTTGACATACAGCAGACAGGCAGAGAGTGGTGTCTGGCAGTTCAGAGATTTTAATAACATACAGAAGTCTTCTCGTGTTGTTACTTATATGTCTTCATGTGCCAGAGTCCATCATTGAGATAATGAACGTTTTCGATGCCAATCCCCTTGTTGACCTTCTCTCTGTTTTCACACATAATAATGGTTGAGATGAGAGTGACATATTTACATACGTCTCTGATAAAGCCTTCAACGTTAAAACCTTCATGCAGAACACATTTCATGTTAACAAAACAGCACACAATCCAAGTTTTTCAGGAGATGCATAATTTTTTGGTACTTCCTGCCATGAATCTCATGTCTGTGTAAAAAAAAGAAAAAAAGAACAAGGCCACTTACATGTTCTCTGCAGACATCTTCATCACACCCACAGACAGCGCGTGCTGCTTGCCTTCTGCCATTATAGCCTGACACAATGACTCAAGGACAAAAATAACCTGCCATCATTCACTGTGACATTCGAGTGTAAGTGTTGAGTGCAATATTTATCGCTAATAAAATATTCTGTGCTGCAACTCAGAGGATACTACTACTGTGTCCACATCAGCAGGGTAAAGTTTCGCTCCTGGTGACGTCAGCCCGGGGCACATGATGTTCGCACCACTGAGAACAAACTTAATAGCTCCTTTATCAACTTGCTGGTGTGGAAGAATGAAAGGATCTGTAAAGTAACAGATTGTGCATAAATCAGAAAAAGACAGAGTAATGAATCCAATATTGGATAGTGGGTTAAACGTATCTTTTTTGTCTAACATTTCACTAGAAAACAATGTTATACATATTTCTTAATAGGAGACATTGCGATCCCCCCCCCCGTAATAATAAAAATCTGTTTTTCCATTAATACACTTTAAATGATTTTAACCTATTATGTTAAGATTGCACCAGAATTTTCATTCTGACATAATTAGTGTTGTGTAAGAAATAATATATGGCAGGACATATAGGAAAACTATAAAGGCCAGGGTCTTGTGATGCAGCCTGACAAGCCGCACTGTTATTGTTGATTATTTGTCTTATAGGATCATGTTTTTTCAACACTAACCATTTTTACATGTTATTAAATAATGATGTGGATTTTAAAAACTCATTTTCTTATCACATTTAATGCCGTGGAATTGTGTCCCTTAAACAACTGACTTCATGTCATCACTTGTGTTAGAGCAGCTATAAAGTGTGGCCCTTCACCAGCATTACTTTTTTCTCTCTTGAAGTTAATAATACAAGAATGCACCTTGCCATTTTACCAAGAAACCAAAAAGCACAAAAAAATCCTCTCTCCTGAAGGCTCTCCAGTGCCAGTCGTCATTCCAACAACACTAAGTAAACAGTTTGTTACAGAAAATGGAAAACCACATCAACAATTAAACTTTTCCTTGTTCAACAGCTCCTTTTAATACATTTATTATTAGATTTAGTTTATGTAGCATCAACCATACAAGTCCCTTCTGGCCATCCAGAATAGAGAATTCAACAGTGCTGTGGTATAATAAAGAAGTAATCAACATGGATATGCTTATTCTCTGTTCATTAAACTGTGCTGATGCAGGTTAGGGTATTGGAGGCTTTCTGAGATTTACATTTGTGCAGGAGTCGGAGGGTTGGGTAGAAAGGTCCTTCTCTCTGCCTGAAGAAGAGCAGCTCACCATTTACTGTCAGAATTTCAATGTGTTCATGACTGCAAGGGAAGCAGACAAGAATCAATAATATATAATGAAAACGTCATCTTAAGCAAGACTTCTGAATTCACAAAAGTACCTAAATATACATCATTTACATATCTCATACCATCTGACAATTTTGACTGGATCCTTTTTGGGCATGATCTGATTCAGCCATGGTTCAATGTCAGGGAACTGCTCAACAAGCTGATTCTTAATGCCTTTGATTACAGAGGTCTTTAGCTGGATACAGTTCGAGACATTTTCCTTTTCATCAAACCTGGATGAGCAAATAAGTGGAAAAACATGTACAACAGGATTATTAAAATGAATTTAAAAAAAAAAATTAAATGAGGGAGTGAGGAACTGTTCAGATAAACGATTATAAGACACTAATACTAGTCCTTTAGTTACGTCCCCATTTAGTCTCGACTGTCAGGAGTTGAATGGATGAACGTGTAAATTATTGAGCCAACACGTTGAGTTTATCTTTCAGGAGTCTCAGGAGCAAAGCAGATTGTTAGTGTGCTATGAGCTGGGCGTGAACGCGAACATGCCAAATGCTAACATGATATACAGCAGGAAAATGACTAAGGTGTATATTCTTGACGTGTATTTTACGGAACGCCTGTGGAAGCCACGTGCCTATTTGCGTGCCCGGGGCTGAATTTAAAAAAAATTATAAATAAATAATAATAATCCTTCCACTTAACACATCTTCAGTTCAAGCTCATTCACACAATTTTATTTAAACTTGTATAGCATCCACTTCTTCTCACAGCAATCGTGTCATATTACTGTTACCCATGTCCTTGCCTGTGTTATCATATTGTAAGGTGTAATGTCTACAAACACAACAATAGTGCACCGACTGGGGTTTATTCCTTGTATACTTTAGTACATGCGTTCACAAGCTTGATCCTGAACAACCGCCTTGTGCGGCACATTTTGGCTGCTATAATATAACACACCAGTCAACTCAGGAATAACACATAATTATCTGATTATATCTGAATGTGCAGGACAAGGAGGTGTCCAGGACCAGGGTTAGGAACCCAGTGCCCAGCAGTATACTGAAAAAAGGGCAGTGAAGTACAATCCACATGATTCCCAAAGCTCTTCGATCGAAACCTGCTTACAGCATTGGTCAGATTAGAGCACTGATCACAATTTCTATGAATTCAGACTGATCCTCCTTCACACAGTTACTCCTGTTACAGTTTTTGACGTAAAGCGTTACTAACTTAGTTCTCAGCAGGCAAAATTTCCCCTTTACTACTACTAATCACTGCCACACACAAGAAACGAAAATGGCAGGATGTCCGTGGATCACATGTACACATAAATACATTTAACCATGTAATAAACCATTCAATAAATATTAACCGGTACCATAATGAACGTAGCACGGCATGCTCAGTGAACTTCCTGGCTAAGCTAGCGTGGAGACTGGCTTTACAAACTGAGAGCAGGTTAGTAAGCGAGATACTAAAGCGAAATAAACTGCTGATTTCAAAAGTGGGATCTCATAATCATCATCATCAGTACATTAATGAAAACATCTACTTAATTTACACGCATATGTTGAGAAGCTAACTGTTAAATGGGTGAATCAGTGTATTGAAAAATGGTCTAACTGGCACAGCCCAACCTTACTTTTTAAACATTTTGCTGGTCGTGTCTCTGTCCTCTGTGCTGGGTTTCGTTACGTTTAAAATGAAAAAAAACCCCAAAAACGTTAGGAATTAACCATTAATAAAGGATATATAACACAAGACGTTCAATGAAGAAACCGGATTCAGTTCTCACGTCGTGCAGCAACACAGCACAGCAGTGCCTACAACAGACGACGCCTTTTTGCGACAGTCTGCTCACTCTTTACGGCAACTCAAGCTATGAGCAGCAAACCTGCAATATGATAATGATAATGTATTATTATTATTATATAATGTCTGTTTATTTATTACACCTGTAATAGAATTTTCTATTCTGGAACTTTCCAGTGACAAAACACACTATGTCTTAGATGCTGATAGTATTAATGTTATCAATATGCTTATTCATGAGAGAGAGAGAGAGAGAGAATATAATGAAATGGCAGATTTTGCAAAGTGCAAAAAATGTAACTAAATATATATTGTCAGATGCTTCAGAACATTTTGAAACATTTTAAGCAGACCAACGTTTCAATAACCTGGCCTCATTTGTGTGCACACCCTGTTAGAATTGATGTGTGGCTGAATTCAGAATGAACCAATCACATTCAGTCTTATGCTCAAAAGTAATCATCATACATCTGTCCTTAATGAAAACATTCTGATTAACCCCAAATAAATACCAGGTGTTGCTGTAGGATTTCCTTGACATGGCTGTTGAAGCCATGAAGTCCACAATGAGGTTACACCACATGGACTTTATCTCACTTGTCAAAAGATATCAGATTGGAGAGAATTTCAAAAATCATCCAAGATCCCTCAAAAACATACAAATAAGACAAAAACACCAGGGAGGCTGCCAAGAGTTCTACATCAACATTAAAAGAGCTGCAGGATCTGATGTAAAATGATTACTCTCTACATGTGACATCAAGCTGTTGTATTGCTTACATCTGGGCTATGGAGTAAAGTGGCTATACAGAAGCCCTTTCTAAAAATAAATAAATAAATAAATAAAAAAAACTTTAAATCACCCCAAACAGTGAGTTATGGTCTGATGAGACCAATTCTGAAAGGTATAATAAATTCCAAAAGGTATGCTTAGTGCAAAAAAAAAAAACAAACAAAAAAAAACACATCACCAGAAGAACTCCATGCCTAAGGTGAGGCATGGTGGTGGCATCATCATGCTTTAGGGTAGCTTTCCTTCAGCCAGAACTGGGGGTTTTTATCAATGTGGAGAGAATCATGAATAGCTACAAATTCCAGTCAATTTTAGTGCAAAACTTTCAGGCATCTGTTAGTAAACTGAAGATGAAAAGGAATTTCACCTTTCAGCACACCAATGACACAAATCATACATTTCAATTAACAAAGGAATGGCTGAACCTAAAGATCAATGTTTCTGAATGACTTAGGCAGAGTCCAGACCTGAATCCAGCTAAAAAATCTGTGGGGTGACCTGGGCAGGCTTGGCACAGAAGACGTTTGTATTTAAGTAAATAACTGCCTATGGGTCCAAAGGTTTGGGACACCCTATAAATACTCTGTTAACAGTATGCTGTTATTTTCATCATATGGGGAAGAAAATACACTCATCATTGGCCTTCCATGGATCCCACTTTGAGAATCATTGCTTTACTGGTACTAACTCAGCGGCTAGAAATACGATGTGATGTGCTCTTTCTCCTACGTACAATTACGGGAAAAAAGACTCCTAATTATCTTATAGGCTGAATAAAACCATTGTTTGTCAGTCTTTTATAAAACCACCTTTTCAAATTTGCCAGATAATACTCCTTTAAAAAAAAAAAAAAAAAGGTAGCGGAATAGAAAAAGGACAATCATGGAAACACAGCCATTTAATTTGAAGCAATAAAAACAAGCAGACGTATTCAGACAAGGGATAATTGTCCACTTATGATTTATCGAAACACTATAATTATACAACTCTATTCATCCAGTGATGCCATACAGGAGCTTCTCAGTGTAATATGCCAATGAGTTGCTAGGATAATTCAATGACACTGCTGTGCTTTTATACTGTTCAGTTTCTGGATAAATTGATCCTTTACGTTTACTTCATTCCCAATAAACAGAAAGTTTACCCCCCAACCACAACAAAACAGGATTTTCATTAGAAAATCATGCTCAACCTTTCTGCAATTTTGTCCAAGGCTCAACTAAATCTGCAGTAATAAATCCATGCCTAAGTGGGGTTTGCAAGGTGGGTGTGGGGAAATGTGTGTGTATATATAAAAACAAAATTAAACAACCCCCCCCCCCAAAAAAAAAAACAAAAAAACCCAGATTGCCATCAAACAGTGTAAACTCCCCTGTGTGGCACTGGAGACTCCTTCCATAAATGTTCAATAAACACCTTACACAAAATGTCGCCATAATCATCGTTCACGCTTTGTTTTTTTTTTTGTTTTTTTTTAATGAATTTGAATGAGCCGTTACTATGGAAACAATAGGACCGGTTGGCGGCAGCATGGCAGACGGCGAAGAACAGCCGAGCGTGACAGCATCTGGAAATCGGTGTACGCTGCAATCATCACGCCCCGCTCAAACGCCTCGATCGAGCTGGTGAGGAACCAGCCGTGGCCTGTTCTCCTCACACGCTTTCTATACTTTCTCCACGTCGACTACTTGTCACTTTTACATTTGCAAATGCGCCTGACGCGCGAGGTGACTTTCAAAGACTTTCCAAGTGCACGTCTCAACTGCTAAGTGCCTCCCTCGGCCCGGGAGAAGGAACGGATCGGGAGCGGGGGGGAGGGAAGAGAGGAGGTTCAGCAAATATTCCACCGGCACATGAGACCAGATTGGATAGTCACAACAATACTCGAGGAGTACGAACGACGGCCAATCAGAAAGCACCGTGTGGGTCAACGCGTGTGGAGATGGAGATCGGTGCGGATATTGGCCTCTGGGTGTGACTTTGGCTCTGGAATATCCTCAGCTCTCCAGAGAAGTAATTGAAACTAGCAATCCAGTGGAGCAACATCCATTATGTAAAGAGAGGCAGAGAGAGGTGCCTTTGCCGGAACATTATGGAGAGGTGTCTATCCGGGAGGGGAAAAAACACAAAAAAAACCTCTGACAATGACAGAGTGGCAACATGAGATCGTGTGGCAGCTCTGACAGCTCGGCTGACTGCTGTGCACTCTCGCGCTATGTAAATTCTCCTCAGAAAAAATGGCCGTGCGAGCGTGCGACCGGAGGAACCGGCAGGATCTTTTTGCTTCTTCAGGTTCTTCTTCATTTATGGGGTGACCATGGGGATGATTTTGGAAATATGGCAACGTGAGGAAATCTCAGGAACCTCATAAACATGAAAGACTTCATTAAAAAAATCACACGAAAGTGGAATTTAGACCCTTCACCTGCATGGATTTTTTTTTTTTTAATATAGTGCATGTGTTTTTATTATCGTGCATGATTTAAAAAAAAAAAAAAAAAAGATCATTTCCTTACATATTTGATTCTCTCTCGATTAGTTTCGTCTTTCCATCTAGCGATTCATTCACAAGAGATTTTTCTTTTCACGTGATTAATTTGTTTTCACGTGTGAGCTCTAGCCGACAATTCCTTGCTTTCATGTGTGATTCTTTCACAATCATTTTTTTATTGTGATTTTCTTACCGACGAACTTCATATACAGTAGTCACATATTTTCACATGATTCTTTACAGTTTACTTTCATTTACTTCCCATGTGATTCTATGTTGATTTATTTTTTATGTTGATATATGTATATATATATATATATGACTCTTTTATGATCTTTAATGATTCATTTATTTTTCACAAGCGATTCTTTCACAATTCAATTTTACATACAAATCCTTTGATTGTCTTTTTTTTTTTTTTTGCATCATTTTGTAATGATTCATTTATGGACACATTTGATACTTATGATTCTTTTTGTGTATTTGCTCCACTACTGTTATTTTCACCTGTGATTCTTTTATGGTTCATTTATTTTCACCTGTGATTCTTTTATGGTTCATTTATTTTCACCTGTGATTCTTTTCTGATTCATTTATTTTCACCTGTGATTCTTTTCTGATTCATTTATTTTCACATGTGATTCTTCCACGATTCATTTATTTTTTACCTGTGATTGTTTCATTTTCTTCCACACAATTCCTTCAAACAGTTCTTTCATTATTATACTAGTTTTATGATTGATTTTTCATAATTTTTATGATTCTTTCTCAGTTCATTTATTTCACATGATTCTCTGATGATTTATTTTTTACAGTTTTTTTTTTCAGGATTCATTTATGGGCTCATTTAATGCTTATGATATTTTTGTGAATTTGTCCCACTATTCAGTTATTTTGACACGTGATTCTTTCATGATTCATTTATTTTCACAGGTGAATCTTTTATGATTCATTTATTTTCCCAGGTGATTCTTTCACAGTTCATTTTCTGTACATTCAATTCTTTCACACAATTCATTCAGTATAGCATATGTTCATGCTTCATTTTCATATGATTTTTTTTCTCAGTTTCTTTATTTCACTTGTGAATCTTTGACAATTTAATTTGTTACATGGATTTTTTTTTTACGAGTTACTCATAGTCACATTTGATTCCTCATTTTTCCCACTATTTATTCATGTTCACATATGATGTTTTCGTGGTTCACTTATATTCAGATGCGATTCTCTCATGATTCACTTATTTTCGAGATAGAGATACCTTAAATTTAAATTTTCACATGTGATTCTTTCATTTTTACATTTAACTACCTTTGCTTTTATTTTATTTTATTTTATTTTTTACATTTTATAATCAATCATTTATGGTCTTATTTAATACTTAGGGGTTTTTTTTTTTTCCTCCTCTATTCAGTTATTTTCACATGTGATTCTTTCACGAGTCACTTATTTTCACATGTGATTCTTTCATGATTCACTTATTTTCACATGTGATTCTTTCACGAGTCACTTATTTTCACATGATTCTTTCACGATTCACTTATTTTCACACGTGATTCTTTCACGAGTCACTTATTTTCACGTGATTCTTTTACGAGTCACTTATTTTCACGTGATTCTTTCACGAGTCACTTATTTTCACATGTGATTCTTTCACGAGTCACTTATTTTCACATATGATTCTTTCACGAGTCACTTATTTTCACATATGATTCTTTCACGATTCACTTATTTTCACATGTGATTCTTTCACGAGTCACTTATTTTCACATATGATTCTTTCACGATTCACTTATTTCACATGTGATTCTTTCACAATTAACTTTTACTGGCCATTCCTTTGATTTATTATTTTTTTTCATGATTCTTTTTTGCATAATTTTTATATGATTCATTTTTCATAGGTTTTAGGATTCTTTCTCAGTTCATTTATTTCCCATGTGACTCTCTGACCATTTAGTTTTTACACTCCCCCCCCCATGATTTATTTGTGCTCTCATTTGATACTGATGATCCTTTTCGTGTATCCTCCCCCCCCATTCATTTATTTTCATGTGATTCTTTCAAGATTTGTTTGCCTTCGCCCAAGTCATTTCCGCATTACGTCCGATTTCTCTCACGAGTCGTTAGTTTTCACGTGATAATCGTTCACATTTTATCTTCATGTGCGATTTTTACACACACTTAACTTACTTTCAGTCATTTCCCTGAAGCAAAAAATCAAAGAAAAGTTCTCCACTTTGTAGTTTGAAGTGCAGAAAATCATACACCCCCCCCCACCCCCCCAAAAAAAGCAACACCTCCTGACCAATCCGAGTCCAGAACTCAGCGGCGCCGTAGTATAAAGTTGTGAAATGATATCTAAACTACTTCTGATGCAATTTTTTCCCCGTGTAGCTGAAAGAGAATGCTTAATGCCTAATCAGGCTTAATTCAAAGCTTCAGCATTGGCAGGAGCTCTAAGAGAGGACACGGCCACACGGCTTCACCCTTTGATCACCGGACAAGCGTCCTGTCACCAACCCGCGGACATGGCGACTTGGCAGACATCTGCCTGTTCGAGCACAGCCCAGGGTCATCAGCGTACGAGTGTAAAACCGCTAACAAACCACATGGCATCGAACCCAGAGGATCCGGACTTCCATCCACCCACCACCCACAATCCCCCCTTCGCTGTCTGGAGAAAAAAAACAACCCAACCAAACAAAACAAAAAAAAATAACCCCCCGAAAGCTTCCGTCTCATTTTATCCGTTTTGTTTCCCGGGAACCTGCGTTCAGGTTCAGAGGTGTCCCCGCTTTCATCGCTCGCAACTCGCAAACCAGACATTGCATTTCACGCTTGTTAGCTTGACCTTTCGGATTCGCTTGCGGCTAAAGAGCTAGCAGTCATGGAAATCGCGAAATACCGATAGAACCTTTAATGCTCGTGTCATAGCCTCGAGTTACATTCCTCTGACCTTCCATTTCTCAGGCGTGCGTCGTTCAAAAATATAGAAAATTGGGATCCATTTCGTGGAGGAAGAAAAAAAACCCACGAGCGAGCGCCTGTTTAGTCATACTTACGGTTTAGAAACGCGGAAACGTTGAAATCGGCGTGAGGGTGCAGGAAAATGGTCGCCTCGGCGGTTCTTAATGGCTGAAAATGGGGACTGATCACCAGGGGTCAGAGCGATGAGGTGTCCTGGACACTGATGAGACACCAAAACACCCCGTGCGGTTTTCCATCCATGCAAACGGAAACAAACGTGGACGCGTTGTCCGACTCGCATGGCGTCTAAGACGTTTCCGAAAGCCCCTACAACGGTGTCACGTGCCCCGGCGTAAAGCGCTGAACTCCCACAAGGCGTTCAAATTCTAGCTATTCCGCCGTGAGAGGGAGTTAACCTCCGCTGACACCGACTGTTCAGGATTTGTCCTTTTTTTAAAAAAAAAATCTTCCTGGATTATTAATGGAGGTAATGCCAGAATGTCAGGATATGTATTTGAAAAGGAACAGAGAGGCGTGTTCAGAATAGCGCACACGCCATACGCCGATAAGGATAACATCGACGCTTTAGCGCTTTGCGCGTGTCGCGGGTTTGGAACTCGATCACAATGGCTAACAAGAGCGAATCCCACGTTTTTATTATGAATATTATATTAATGCGCTGGGTTTCCAACACGTTATCATTTGTGCTTTATTGTGAACTTTTTGTTTCTGTGTTATTTATGGAACGCTTACGGAAGGAGTCTCCGGCGTCAACGCCTTGTAACAGTCAGGGATTTCTTGCTAACATGAGAAGGCTCTGGTTTTTTTGGGTTTTTTTTTTAAACGTTGTGAGTTTCCGTGGTTTGGCTTTATTTGGCACGGACTGTGTTTCTGTGCTGATTCGGTTGCATGTTTGGCGTCGCCGGTGTACGTTGTTAGATAATTGTTCGACTTCCTGTGTATTGTTAAGCTCCTTGTGGAGGCGTCGCGAGTTTCAAAGTAGTGCATTTATTCGAAATATTTTTGTCATGGCAAAAAAAAAAAAACCTTTAGGCGCATACAGTGGTGGAACAACTGCACACAAGGCCCTGGGGCAAAACCCCGATGCCCCCCCCAATCCCCCGTACTGTAATTATGTACGAACGACAGGGGGGGGGGTGGTGAGATTGGTGGCGACGTTGTCCCGAAACTGTCTTTCCAAACAAGCGTGGGGGGGGGGTGGGGGGCTGGGGGTGTTGACATTGTTCCGAAACTGTAATTATGAACTGGGGGGGGTTGTTTTGCGTTTTTGGGAGGAGCCTTTTATGGCTGGGGGAGGAGCCACTATGATCCAGGGGAGGGCCCCTTACGGTACTGGGGAGGGCCCTGGGCCTAGGGGCGGTGGCCTCACCCACCCTGCCCGTAACTCCACCCCTGGGTGCATGCACTTTTGAGAGAATCAACCAAAAGATTTAAAAGATTAAAAAAAACCAAAAAACATGTTGTTCTTGCATAATTACGCGTAAAAACGAGCCATTTCTGTCATCACGGAAGACTCGTTAACCTTCGTTTCATGTTCACGTTAGTCATTTTTTCCTGTTTCGTTCAAATGGAGATCCCAATCATTCGGGTGCTGACTATTTAAAGCTCCTAGAACGTAACTGGCGACATTTTATCTGTAACTATAAACAGATAAAAAGTTTGACGTGTCGGTTAATTTTTGTTTTTTTCCCATAAAATATTTATAATCATGGGGCGACACGGTGGCTACGTGGTCAGCACTGTCGCCTGACTGCGAGAAGGTCCTGGGTTCGATCCCCCAGAGAGGATTAGGCTGATTGGTGACTCTGAACTGGTCGTAGGTGTGAATGAACGTGAGTGTAAATGGTTGTCTGTCTCTGGGTGTCGCCCTGCGCTGGATTGGTGACCTGCCCAGGGTGTAACCCCGCCTCTCTCTCACCCGAAGTCACCTGGGATTGGCTCCAGCTTCCCCCTGAACGGGATTAAGCGCCAGAAGATGAATAAACGTATAATCATTGCCATTAGATGCTTTAGTCCAAGACTAATACAACGTCTCGTGCTGAAAATAACCCTCCTCAGCGTGTTCATGAGAACTCCACTGATTACTTTCCCCTGACAGCCTGACCCAGACTGAGTCATTCCTGGTTTTTTGGTGCGGGCGTTCTCTCTAAAAGCCGACCTCTCCAGGTTCCTCTCTCCGACACTAATGCTCGATTGGAGTCGCTTCCAAAAAGCCGGCCATATCATAAATCACGGAGCTTCCAGGCTGGTTAAGAAGAAGTAAATTGAGTTTGCCGGTCATTTCTGAGGCTGTTGCGCACTTTGTCTTACCAGCTATCTTGTTTAGGACTCATTCTACAGTCTTGCTGTCAGCGAGCGTCAGCCCGCCACCACTGCGCCTCTTTCCTCAGGCATTTTTGCCTGCTTTGGCATATGGCGTCATGTTTTTTGACACTGTTTTCTTCAAATGTTTGCACTTTCTGCACCTGACACCCACCTAGAATTTGGACGGCGGCTCTAAGAAGCTCGTGTCGCAATAGACATCGCTTCCAGGAAAGTGCTGATGCCGGGAAGACAAGCTAGAGATTGTCACAGGCGTTAATAAGAATCCGACACATCCATATTTACAGTATATCATTTCATATGTATGTGTGTATATATATATATATATATACAGGGGGTCCTCAAGTTACAACACGGTTCTGTTCCTACAACAGCGATGTAACCCAAATTTTAGTGTAAGTGGAAACACACCCTAGGCTAAGTCACATCCTGATCCGAACACAGGTGTACGATCATCATGTAGAACATAAAAACACAACTAAGACACAGAAAAAGGAAAAAGACATGAATATCCTGGACTTGTCAGGATTGTGGGCTTTCGGTGGACACATGTGCAGGCAGGAGACAGCTCTAATGTCCCAGCATGGGTTTATTATAATCCAAGGCTAAGGGACATAAACAGGAGGCAAAATCAGGGTCGAAAACATAACCAGGTCAGGCGAGCGGCAAACAGACAAACAAAGGAGGTCCAGAAATCGGAGACGAAAAACAAGGCACGAAGGTCCGAACCGACAAACACAAAGACGAGGATCAAGGCTTGGGAAGAGACACAAAAGTAAGCTAATGGTTCGCAAGGAACG